>ML796635.1:517180-552369 GCA_009831015.1 Picea engelmannii
ATTACTTTTTCCTTTTCACGTTATTAACTTTTATGTAAGGAATTATAAATATTATCCTCCACGTACGCTCTGATACCAATTGGAGGGTAATTGGTGGGACACGATATACAAAATATATATTTATTATATATTATTCCAGTCTGTCTTACAACAATGAATGCCCAATCTTATATAGAGATTTTAGTGAAGAGACACACCCTTCACAATGGTCAATTACAAATATTAATGATTACATATATTAATCATTAATTAGAATTTAGTTATACTATACCCTACTTAAAAGGAATGCCTTCAATTGGAATGATGAGGTTGAACAAGATTTTCAATCTTTTAAGGATGTTATGTGTACCACACTAGTCCTCACCTTGTATGGCTTCAATAAAACTTTTGTTTTGGAATGTGATGCATCGAGCAAAGGAATCGAAGTTGTGTTAATGCAAAAGGGATGCATGCTTAACTTCACTAATAAGTAAGTATGTGATAGAAACTTGGTCAAAATTCACCCATGAGAAGTAACTGTTAGTTATTATTCATGCAATTGATATGTGGCATCCTTAATTGACAGGGCATTGTTTCCAAATTAAAACAAACCATGGTAGCTTGAAATATTTCCTAAAACATAGGCTATCATCTAGAAAACGTTTTAGGTTATGACTATGATATTATATATAAGAAAGGTAAGGTAAATGTGGTGATTGATTCTCTTTATAGGAAGTATGATGAGGAAGGTTCCCTATTTGCCTTATATTTCCTAGTGCCCAATTGGTTGCAGAAAATATGTCAAGAATGGTTAGTGAATGCCAATATCACGTGCATGATCCACCAAATACGTCAACCCACAAGAGCACATAGGTTACAATTGGAAGGATGATAATCTCCTCTAATGACCATTTTTTTCAGTTTAGGATTCCTTATCTAAATCCAAAGTTTTATATGAATTTTACTCCTCTCCACAGTAGTTCATTTTGGGTTTCAGAAAACATTTGACAAGATCACGCATTCATTCTTTTTTGAAGGCATAAAAAAGGACATATGAAAATTTGTGGTATCATTTGATACTTGATAATAACATAAATTGGAAGCAATAATGGCTCTAGGAGCCTTATAACCCTTACCCATTATTGCCACCATGTGCACTGACATTTCTATGGATTTTATCGTGGGGTTACCAAAATCAAGAAACTAATCAGTGATAATGGTAGTTGTTGATTTCCTTTCCTATTATCATCACTTATGTTCCTTACAACACCCATTCAAGGCCTCCACCTTAGAATAAGTCTTCATGGACAATATTTTTAAACTACATTGCATGCCTAAATCCATTGTGATTGATCATGATCCTACCTTCACCAACAATTTCTAGTAGGGGTTGTTTTGGATTCAAGGTACCTTATTGAATCTCAGCACAACATATCACCACCATACAGATGGCCAGACAAAAGTAGTCAACAAATGTTTGGAAACTTATTTACATTGTTTTTCTTTGAACGACAAGCCTAATGGGTTAAGTGGTTACCCCTAGTTGAATGGTGGTACAATATTACCCATCATGGTGCTACTAAAATGACCCCCTTTGAGGTAGTTTATGAACAATCACCCTCATCAATGATCTCATACTTTCCAAGCCTATCTAAGGTTCGGGAGGTGTGTAATGTACCCAACCTCCTAGCTAATTTTCTGTACTCCAAATCTCCCAATACCACTCTGATACCAATCTGTAATGTACCCATTACCAACACTTAACAAAATACTCTGATAGAAAAATGTAACATCCCCAACTTATAAATTCTAGTTCTCGGATTTTACACTATAATGTTGGTCTGCACATAATACTTGAAGTAATGCGCACGACCCCAAGATGGTTCGCACCACACAAAATTTCCTCTTCTGACACAACTAATAACAATGGAAGTAACATAATACAATTGCGCTCACAAGCATGCTGATCACAAAACATTATTGTGCCTGTAATCCACTCTGAACATGTGATCACTACTGTGCATGCAACCATTCTAGTATCACATGTAAATTATGCTCTCCCTGTATGCACGGTCTACTTCCATGCATGCACAATGAGTCCAACCTCTTGCACGCATGGAACATTTCCCTACATGCACAACCATTCTAATCTCTCCTTGGAGACTCATGACCATAATCATAAGGTTAACTTAACATGAATAACTAATAATATTGTCATACTCAACATGTATGACTACAAATAATAAATATCAACACCACACTTACATGTGCAAGCAACATCTTACAAAAATAAAAACAATTTCATATATGCAACATCATTCAAGAATTAAACCCATATCAAACATAGATAATTAAGCACACAGTAAATGAGACAAGCATATAAAGGACATTTATATTATATGAAAAGTCACAAACTGCGCGTAGAACTCAGACATTCCTCCCAGCCATAGACTCTGTTGCTTATAAAATTTTAGCAACATGTCACCCTCGAGCTGGGACTTAAACTCCACTAGGGAAAAATGATTCCTAATTCTAGTCTAAGGTTTGATAAACAACAAAAATTCTCAGTCCAAGGTGTCCACTGCTACAACTAGTCTACAGTCTCTCATTCCCCATGTGCATGTCCCACCCCAGGAAGTGTGCCCCTTCTCTGCTAAAAAATCCTTTGGCTGAACCACTTCCCTTCTAGGGTTTCAACAATAGGTCGAACAGGAAGTCTCCGAGTATCGCAACTAATGCCCAACACACCAAGGAAAAATTCCCAGCAAAAATTTCACATGGAGAAAAAGTTCATGGTCCTGACAACCCACCTCTTTGTCAGTAAATATCTCACCTGGAGAGAATGCTCATTGGCTTGACCACCCATTTCTTCAAAAACAAATATCTGACCTGGAGTGAATGCTCATGGACCTGAAAACCCACCTCTTTGACCACAAACTGGTTTTTCCAAAGCACGAGGTTATACAATGAAAGTCAGTTCAAGCTCTTCCCAGAGGAGTGTAGGTCCAAATGATGAAGGAATGAAGGAAAAAATGAATGAATCCCCATGAAATATACTAAGGAAGGAAAAATGAATGATTCCCCCTGAAATGATTCCTCCTCTTAGAAACAAGCCTCTCCCCCATTGAGAGCATGGCTATGACTAGATATTGAATGTATAAGAACAAGTTAAACAACATGGAATACAAGAGGCTTCCTAAAATTTCTTCAAAATCGAGTCATAACCATCATCATCTCAAGCGAGGATGGCATAAAGATGCCTGTTCTTGGCTAAACTATTGGGGAATCATGGAAGAAACCATTTTGCAAAATAAAGATACTATTAAAAAACGTCAAATAAAAATTTAAGGAGAAAATGTGGTGTGATAAATAGTTAGAGGAAAAAAAATTAAGGTATTATAAGGATGTAATCAACCCTAATCTAGAAGATCAAAATTATCTATCTGTTTGCCAAGTGTAAAGAAAAAAATAAGCATTGCTAATATAAGAACAAATTCTCATGAGCTCCATAGTGAAACTGAGCGTTGGTCAATTCCTAAAACGTCGTGGGATGAAAGAGTGTGTCACCTTTGTGACACTAAGAAGGTTGAAGATGAAAATCACTTTCTCTTAGATTGTCCAGCCTATACCCATATTAGATCTCATTTTCAAATTTGTCACACTACCAACCTTCCTAACCTCTTAACTCAGCAAAAGTATGGTGATCTTGGAAAGATTCTCTTAATGCTTTTCGAGCACATAAACAAAATTGTAAAGAATAGCAAGTAATCACTTACCCTCTTAAGGTCCGATAGACCAATTTGGTCTTAGTGGACGTTAATCATCATCATATTGCATGCCTTAAACTGGACACTTTTCACCTTCAGGATTAGCTTTAGCCACTTGGTGACTCGTTCCCATCCCCTGGAGACTTATGATAAATAATTATCCATAAATTACACTTTTCATAAATATTAATAAAATATTCCTTGGACTTAAGCCCCCTTGGCTTAGCCCCACTTTACCCTTTTTTAGTGGATTTTATCCCCCTGTCTCTTTTCGTCCGATCTGACTGCACACAATGATGTAATATTATTAATAACTTGAGTGTGATTCCATTTTACAAGGATAGGCACAATGACCTATTTGCATCCCGACTCACCATCCCCATAACAACGTGACCTTTCCAGCCTTAAATACATATACATCCATATATATGTAACTCGGTTCGATGCACACGTCAAGGTAATGCCCACGCACTTACTCAAGTGCGTGCAACACTTTGAAATGTGTGCACCCTTCCTTTGATGTGAAAACCATGCACATTTACCTAGGTGTGCGCAACACTATGGAATGTGTGCACCCTTTCTTTGATATCAATCCTCATAGACTACTCAGTTGTGCACAAAACCAAAACTTGGTGCCAACGACTCACCAACCTATATGTACATTTACATTTACAATTTTTACCAATGACTCACCAGCCTATATGTACAATTACAAATGGGGTTCATATTAGGGACATTACATTCTCCTCCCCCTTATTTATGCACTATCCTCAGTGCATTTTATACACATGTACATACAAAATTTCAGAAGTCTTCAAAAACATGTGGATACTTTGCATGCATAGCATCCTCGTGCTCCCAAGTTTCATCGTCAAGACCATACCAGGTCCATTGAACCTTTACTAGCTCCATAACTCGATTCTGGAGCTATTTGATTTTTTGATCCAATATGCAAACTGTCGCACTCGAAAATTGCATTTTGGCTCCACCTAGATCACATTCCAATCCATGATATGATTAGCATCAGGTACATACTTTTTTAGCAATGATTCATGGAAAACATTATGAATACACGAGAATGCAGGAAATGCAAGCATATATGAGACATGGCCAATACTCTCTAGGATTTCAAACATCCCACAATACCATGTTGCAAGCTTAGAACAATTTCCCAACTTAAGGGAACTACATCTTGATTTTACTTTCAAGAACACATGGTCACCCATGTTAAACTCTATATGGGTTTTGCCTTTATTTGTGTAGGTTTTATGTCTATCTTGGGAAGCCTTTAAATTCTCCCTTATCTTCACCACCTTCTCTTCCATTTCCTGAAGTAGATCTTGCCCAACCACGACTTTGTCTACTGGGTTGTCCTAGCTTACTAGTGTGTTGCACTTTCTACCATAAAGTGCCTTAAATGGGCTCATCTTTAAAGATGCTTGACACCTATTGTTGTAAGAAAAATCTACCAAGTGAATGTAGTCTTCCCATCGTGATGGTTTATCCATCACATACATCTTGACCATATATTCAATCACCTGATTTACCCTCTATGTTTGTCCATCCGACTCAGGGTGATATGTGGTGCTAAAGTTCAAATTTGTCCCAAATCCTTTGAATATCCCTTTCCAAAAGTTTGGTGTTAACTTGGGATCTTTTTCAGACACAATTTCCTTAGGTACACCATGCATCCTAGCCATTTTATCTCATGCATATGTCAACGATGTTGTCTACCTTGTGAGTCGACTTCATTGGAATAAAATGGGTAGATTTAGTAAGCTTTTCCACCACTACCATAATAGAACCATGTTGCTTAGTAGTCCTAGGTAGCTTAGTAATGAAATTCATGGTTAGAATTTCCCACTTCCACTCAGGAGTGGGAAAAGGTTGTAACAAACCAGTTGGATGTCTGTGCTCAACCTTAACCTTTTGACATTCAAGGCATCTAGCAATAAAATCAACAACCTCCTTTTTCATGCCTAGCCAATAGTATTTTTTTTTTACAGCTACTACTGTCTTCTGGCAGCCTGGATTTCCTGCATAAGGAACCTTATGCATACCTGACAATAACAGTTTTTTCAACTCCTGAACAATTGGCACATAAACTATGCGCCTATACATAAGGATTCCATCCTCGTTTAGCTCACAACCTTCCAATTTATGTTGTGGCATACCTTACTATAAATTCATCTTTATGTCCACATAGCATTGATCTGATTTGAAAAACTCTAAAATCCTGTCACTCAAATCTGATTCATACATGCTAATGGTTGTAGCATGCATTTTTTGCACCCTCCTGCTAAGTGCGTCAACCACCTTGTTCTCTTTTCCTCTGATATGTTTTATGTCAAAGTCATACTCATTGAGGAATTATAACCACCTGCTTTGTCTGGCAGTTAAGATTGGTTGTCCAAACAAATATTTCAGACCACTATGGTATGTTCTCAGCTCAAATATTTTACCCATGAGATAGTGCCACCACATCTTCAAGGCATGCACTATGGCTGCCAATTCTAAGTCATGAGTAGCATAGATCCTTTCATGCTCTTTTAACTTTCTTTATTCGTAGCATATCACATGCCCATTCTAACTAAGGACTCCCCCAAGTCCTTCTTTGCAAGCATTCGTGCATACAATGAAGTAATCATCTGGATCAACAATCCTTATTATTGGTGCACTAGTCAATAAACTCTTCAAGTGTTGAAATCTTATTACACAATCAGAAGTCCACTCATATCATACACCTTTATTTTGCAAGGATGTAATTGGGTGTACAATTTTTGAGAAGCCTTCAATAAACCTTTTGTAATAACCTGCAATTGCCATGAAGGGCCTCACCTCTACAACAATTCTTGGTGTTGGCCATTCTTTAATGAAATTTATCTTTTCAAGATCCATAGTTATTCCTTCCTTGGAAATGATATGATCCAAATAATGAATATGTCGTTGGTAAAATGAGAACTTTCTCAACTTTTCATACAATTGATGCCCCCTCAATACTTGTAGCACCATCCTCAAATATTTCTCATGCTCTTCTTTAGACTTTGAGTAAATAAGTAGCCATCCAGAAATACAATGACAAAATTATATAAGTAATTTTTGAAAACTCCATTTAACAAACACATGAAAACAATTGGTGTGTTTGACAACCCGAATGGCACCACTATGAACTTGTAATGTCTATACCTCATTCTGAAGGAAGTCTTGTTGATGTCTTCTTATTTAATTCTCACTTGGTGATATCCAAATCTGAGATCAATCTTTAAAAATAACTGGACGTCCCTTAGTTGATCAAGGAGGTCATCTATCCTTGGAAAATGAAACTTGTTCTTTACGGTTACTTTGTTCAACTGTCTGAAGTCGATGCAAAGTCTCAATGTACCATCCTTCTTCTTCACAAACAATACTAGGGAACCCCAAGGTGACACACTTGGGTGTATATACCCCTTCTTTAGAAGTTCTTCAAGTTGCATATGTAATTCCTTCAACTCTGGCATACTCATCCTATATTGAGTATTAGATACAAGAGTTGCAACCAACGTCAAATTTATAGAGAAATCAATATCTCTTTTCGATGGCAACCCCAGTATATCTTTAAATACATCTTAAAATTCTTTCAGTACTATGTAGTCTTCAACATTTGGTACTTTATCCTTAGTTTCCTCCTCCATGAGTGCTACAAATATTTGACATCCTTTCCTGTGGCTTTTCTTCAATTGCAAGACTGAAAAATTCTCTGATAGTTACAGCTCTTGGAATTCCTTGAACTATTCTTAAGTTTCCTTACTCATCCAAGCAATTAAATGCCTTATTGTAATAGTCTAGAACCACATGATATTGGTCCAACAATTCCATACCAATGAGGAAATCATACGAGCCCAAATGTATGAATTTCAAATCATATTTTTTTCATAGTCCATTCATTTCCATTGGACATGCTTTAACAACCCCATTAATTTTCCTTTTTTCCCTTGTAGCTAACTGCACCAACCAAGATTTTCCAAGCTTGCTTCTTGGCAGTTGGAATCTGTCCACCATCTTAGGATCTAGATAACTATGAATAGATCCTACATCAATTAAAATAACAATGGTTTGGTCATTAATCTTACCTTCCGCTTCAATCATGTGCGAATAGAATTCAACTTGCTTATTATCCGGGGCTGCGTAAATCCTAGGTACATTTCTACCCATGTCTTCAACTATCACAGCTTGTTGCACACTGTGCATTGTCCTCACTTTTTCACCTCTTTGAGGGCACTCTATGTACATATGATCTTCTCCATAACCCCAACATTGAATAGGTTGTTTCCTTGGTCTTTGCCCCATTGTCTCAGTCATTCTAGGCTCCTTGGGAGTTGGTTGTCCTTGCATAGTATTTCTGAAAAATGGTGGCTTGGTCCCCTTCTTCCTCTATTCCACCTTGGTTTTCATCTTGTATTCCCAAGCCTTTTGGAAATTCAATCTTCCATTTTATTGATCATAAAGACATTTAGCGCACCTTATGATTTCCTCTAATGTCTTGGGGTCATCATATTGTATCTTGCCATCGATAAATGAGGGAAGCCCACTCAGGTACCTATGAATTTTAACTTGCTCATCCTGGATGAATGTGACACATTTCAACAGTTCTAAGAATATTCTTTCATACCCATCTATTGTCATACTTCCAAGCTTGAGGTCAAAGAACTCCTTCATTTCTTGTCATAATATCTCTTGGTTAAGTATTTCTTTTGAAAATACCTCTTGAACTCCCTCTAAGTAACCGTATTTTCATCAATGTGTTTCAATTGCACGAATTGGTCCCACCCCAATGATGATTTTCCTTTATTATGATAGATGGAAATTCTCCCTTCTACATGCATAGAGTAATTATGCAACTAGTAGTACTTCCTCATGTCCAAAAGCTAGGTATTTGTATATTTATCCTTATTGTGCTCACCATCGAAGGTAGGAGACTTGATCTTATTCATTTCTCCCTATAGCTCGTCCACCCTGGTCCTCCTCTTATGATTTATGATAGGATATGGACTTGAGCTACTACGCGCTTTCCTAAATGGATGCTTTGGTGAGTGGTGATGTTTCCTATTAGCACTTATTGTTTCTCTTTTTTCACCATGATACCTATGACTCCTTGACTTGCTTGAATTTGTCTTCTTATCCATTTTCTTTTCTATTCTATCTAATCTTTGCATCAACTTGATATTGAATCCATGTTGTTACTCCTTGGCTTTCATAAGCCTTTCATTATCATCTTTATAGCTTTGGACATATTTTTGCAATCCCTTTATGGTATCTACCAATTTTATGCGCTCCTCCTTGGATTCTATACTATCAATACCCATACCGATATACAAATCCCTAAATTAATAATCATGGTTGTAAGTTATCTACGCATCTTCCATGATTTTGAATTTCTGCATTGATTATGTCTTGCTCTAATCATTGTTAATTCTACAAAATGTGCAGGAATTAAGATTTGTTAGATGAATTCATGCGACAACTTCATGAAAACTTTGCACCATTTTGTCAGAAACCTTTCTTATGATTCCTATGATTTTAAGATCCCAAATTCTAGTTCATACACCCGCACATCAATATTTTGTGCGCAAAACATCTTTTCATCACACACCAGTATTTTTCCATGCACAATAACTATGCGTTGTGCGGCACCAATACTTAGCGCACACGACAATTTCATGCTGCTCTCTGGACCATACCAATCCAGTATTGGACCAATAGCTCAGTATATTCTTGTTGATCTCTATCCCATACAATTCCAGTGTTGAACCAATAGCTCTAGTACCATAATGTAATGTACCCGGCCTCCTAGCTAAGTTCCACTACTCCAACTCTCCCAATACTACTCTGATACCAACTGTAACGTACCTCGTTACCAACACTTAACAAAATGCTCTGATACCAAAATGTAACATCCCCAACTTACTGTTGAGCAATGCCACTCCAAAATTCTAGTGCACAGATTCTACACTATAACGTTGGTTTACGTAGAATACTTGAAGTAACACACACGACCCCAAGTTGGGTCACGCCACACAAAATTTCCTCTTCTAACACAACTAATAACAACAAAAGTAACACAATACAACTATGCTCATAAGCATGATGAGAACACAACATTACCTTGCATGTAATCCACTATGAACATGTGATCACTACTGTGTGTGCAACCATTTTGGTGTCACACACAAATTATGCTCTCCCTGTATGCCTGGTCTACTTCTGTGCACTCACATTGAGTCCAGCCTCTTGTGTGCATGGAATATTTCCCTTCGTAGATGACCATTCTAATCTCATTACCATAGTTATAAGGTTAACTTAACATGAATAACTAATAATATTGTCATACTCGACATGTACGACTACAAATATTGAATATCAACACCACACTTACATGTGCAAGCAACATCATATAGAAATAACAACAATTACTTATATGCAACATCATTCAAGAATTAAACCCATATCAGACATATATAATTAAGCACACAATAAATGAGACAAACATACAAAGGACACTTATCTTTTATGAAAAGTCACCAGCTATGCGCAGAACTCAGAGGTTCCTCCTAGCCATAGACTCTGTTGCTCATAAAATTTTAGCAACAGGTCACGCCCGAGATAGTTCTTGAACTCCACCAAGGAAAAATGACTCGTAATGCCAGGCTAAGGTATGATAAACAAAAAAATTGCTCAGTCCAAGGTGCCCACTGTTGCAACTAGTCTACAATCTCTCATTCCCCACATGCCTATCCCACCCTAGGAAGTGTTCCCCTTCTTTGCTCAACAGTCCTTCAACTATCCCACTTCCCTTCCAAGGCTTCAACAACATGCCAACAAGAAGTCTCATAATACTGCAACTAATGCCCAACGCACCAAGGAACAACTCCCAACAAAACTCTCACCTGGAGAGAATGCTCACGGGCATAACAATCCACCTCTTTGTCAGCAAATCTCTCACCTAGAGATAATGCTCACAAGCCTGACAATCCACTTCTTCAACAAAAAATATCTCACATGGAGATAATGCTCACAATCCTGAGAACCCACGTCTTTGACCACAAACCGATTTTTCCAAAGCATAGGGTTGCACAATGGGAGTCAGTTCTAGCTCTTCCCATAGGAGTGTCGGTCTGAATGATGAAGGAAAAATGAATGATTCCCCGTTAAATACACTAAGGTCGACAATATATATTGCATACCTTAAACTGGACATTGTCACATTCAGAATTAGCTTTAGCCACTTGGTTACTCATTCCCATCCCTTGGAGACTTAAGATAAATAATTATCCATAAATTACAATTTTCAAAAATATTAATAAAATATTCCTTCGACTTAAGCCCCCTTGGATTAGCCCCACTTTACCCTTTTTTTAATGGAGTTTATCCCCCCATCTCTTTTCGTTTGATTTGTCTGCACACAACGATGTGATATTATTAATAACTTGAGTGTGATTCAATTTTACAAGGATAGGTGCACCGACCTATTTGCATCCCATCTCACTAGCCGCATAACCACATAGGCTCTCCAGCCTCAAATACACACACACACACACACACACAACTCGGTTCGATGCACACTTCAAGGTAATCCCCACACACTTACTCAAGTGAGACCAACACTGTGAAATGTGTGCATCCTTCCTTTGATGTGCAAACCACACACACTTACCCAGGTGTGTACAACACTATGGAATGTGCACACTCTTTCTTTGATATCAATCCTCGTGCACTATTCAGGTGCACACACAACTAAAACTTGGTGTCAATGTCCCACCAGCCTATATGTACATTTACATTTACAACTTGTACCAATGGCTCACCAACCTATATGTACAATTATAAATGGGGTTTGGATTATGGACATTACAAACATGAGTGTCATCTTCGCTAGTGCACTATCCAAGAAGTTTTGATCCAATTGAAAGATACACAGCTTGAATATGCTACATGGGAACCAACAAAGATTCTCCACCAATTTCCTCATCTCCCAGCTTGAGGAAAAGGCTTCTTTGTGGTGGTGGTGGGGAGGAGGGGGGCGGGGGCGGCGAGCGCTTCATGTTAGGGTGTCACCCTAACTCCCCTAATTAGTAGAAGAGATTGTTACTTAATGTATTGAGGGCCATCTTTATTAAATAAGGCCACATAAGGTAGTAGAGTGTGAAATCAATAAATGTAAGTAACCTCATTAAAGAAGGTCCACTAGTTAGTGTTTGTTGCCTAATTAATGGAGGTCCACTAAGTGGTTAGGGTTTTGGCCAATTAGAAACTATATATATAGTAGAAATTATGTAATCCATTGTCAAGTCAATATTATTGTATTTGGAACTTTGTTCATATTGAAGGTTTTGCCCCCCAAAGAGACAAGTGAATGTTGCATCCAATTTTGAATATCAATAAAGGTTTTCTTCTTGTTATTATTTTCCAATTCTAGTTATGTTTATTTCCTTTCCACAACTATATTTCCTTATGTCTTGCTCTATTTATTTGCTTTTCACAACAATATTTTGTCTATTTTGCTCGGAATATTTTGTTTAAGTTAACAAGTAACACTAGACAAACAAAGCATATCCCATTGTTTATCACCATGTTTATGGCCCATTGTTTATTATTCACACATACACCCAAACAACACGTCCCATGAAGGAGGATGGGATGTTAAACAAGCACACAAATTCCTCTTGCAACCAATCAACTATTATATCAGTAGGAAAGCCACTACCTCTATAAACACATATAACGATTGATTCTTTCCACTTCACATGTCTCTATTTCTCAACAAATTGCCAAATGTGGAGTTGTCAAAATAGTTGTTTATTTGTTAGGTTTAGAACATGGAGTTGTCAACATAGTTGTTTTTGGAGTTATCAAAATAGTTGTTTATTTGTTAGGTTTAGAACATGGAGTTGTCAACATAGTTGTTTATGTTGATTCTAAAAATGATGTGAGTAGGGTTGTCAACATAGTTGTTATGTGGAGTCTTAACATGATGTAATGTGATAAAGTAACATCATTATTATTGAACTCAATGAAAATAATCTTCCAGTCCTTCCACCGCATGGACTACATGGAACACAAAATATTATTTTTATTTCGTCCTCTTTTCTTCTTACCTTTATTTGGATTGACGTTCTCATCCAACAAAGGCAAAGATTGTGCCATCCTTTTTAACGCCCACCGCTTCAAATTAATTATATTTATGAACTCGTTTGAACTCTATTTATTATTAAAAAGATAATATATAAAAGTGACACGTAGTGAAGCTGTTTCTACCAAAGCCACGTCGCTTTCGTTTGACCCACAGGAGACACGTCCACGTCAATCTAGTTTGGTGAAACAGAGGCACTGTGCCACGTCATTAATTTGACTCAAATATTAGTGCTGGTGCGTAGTTTCTTATTTTTTGAAGTCATAAAGTGATGATGAGCAAAGATTTTAAAGAACATAAATATTTCACATATGGATTTACTCCAAATGTCTTTATTGCTTCTTTCGGTTTCATGATATTCTTATATGTAAAATTCCACAAGATGACTTGTTACAACAAATTCTATTATGTAATGAGTATTTATGATTAAAGTAATGATGTTAGAATAATATTATTTGTTTAATGAAAATGACCAAAAGAATAAGAATAGAATTATAATAGTGAATATATATATATATATATATATATATATATATATATATATATATATATAATAATGAAAATGACCATAAGAATAGAATTATAATATTGAAAAATATATACAATTAGCACATTAAACATAACATGTATCTTGGAGAAATATGTGAAGGATGAAAAATCCAAGTAGAAATAAGTACCATGTCTTGTACTTTTATTCTTAGATTTACAATGCAAAATATAAAGTAGGAAAATCTTTCACTATGAATTAGATGGACATTATGGCCTAAATAAGTTACTACAAGTTTGTCTTCTTCCTCTTCTCCACTTTGATATTCCACTTTTTTGCTCTGCTCAACTATGGAACAGTAAATCAAAATACAATATAAACAAAACATTTATTCTCTTGTGTTTAAGGTTTTAACATTTATCGATGGTCGTTTGGGTTAGTGTTACAGTTTTTTCATGTCCCGACTCCTTATCAAGGTTAGGGTTTTGGATTCTTTATTATATTCTTGAAAGATCACATGTGACTAGATGCACATGTGTGGATAATAAAAGATGAGGTGGCACCCACTTAGTACGATGGTGGTCATGTCAATAGGTCAACTTCTAGAGGTCTAACTCTAATTTCACTCAATGACAAAGTGTTTCCGAGATACAAGTGTATACTACCCCTTAGGGCCATTTTTTACATTGAAGACACCATTTTATGACCCGCAAAAGAACATTTATGAGCACCTACTTAGTATTTTTTTTATTTTGGTGCTACTTCTAGTAGATTCCAAGATCAATCCTAAAAATGGACCATATAAATCCACAACTTTGATTCTTCACCCTGAAAAGTACCAAAAATGACGAGAAATTATATCGTGATCCATTTCCGATCAAACCTCCACATTTTGGGAGGATTTTGGTCCCTAAAATATTTTATTGAAGCAGATGAGTAAAACTTACTATAGCTTTCTCCCTGGAGTACCACTCAACCATTTTTAGAAGTTGCTCTTTTGACCTCAATTGTTAGAGTACTAACCCCTTCTAGTTGTTATGTATTATTATACAAAATTGTATCTTTTGTTGACTACACATCAAGCATTTGGTGTTAAGTCTTTTATAAAACCCCTCATTTTCCTTATCGATCATGGCTAGCTCATCGAGTTTAGGAAATTTTCTACTTTCATTATTGAGTAAATGTGCACATATAGAGGTAGACTAAGTTCGTAGGCATTGGGGCCTACCTTTTCCAACACTTCAAAAAGGCCCATATTTCAAAGACTTAATTCTTACTAGTTCCATACAACCTCTCCTTGTTTATTGTCTAAAGGAGGACCTCATTAGATGTTGTTTCTTAATAAAAATTATGTGGCCATGGTGTACAATGTCTAAGATGCGTATTTGCCACATAGGAAAGGTTTATTTTTCCCAAATTTGGTAGGAATTTTTCCAGAAGTTATAATTTCCTTGATTGATGGAAATTTTGACCATGAAACTTTACCCTTAAAAGTTTTATTCCATTTTAAATGATCCAAATCTAAATCTAGTGTTGGTCTTCCAATTAACTATGAATTAGGAGTTGGATGGGAGTTGGATTTGTCTATAGCATTATGTTTTACGCCAATGGTTATTAGAGTCCAAGGAAACATGAAATGTATCCAAATAATCCATAGTATTTTCCCACGAGGTTTCATCTTCCAAAATGGCAAGAGATGAGTTGTGAGTTAAGTGACCTTAATAAGTTCCCCAACATCATAGTCTTGCAAATGGATTCCTTTGATAAGTATTTGACCCACCCTGTCACATAAGAGATAGCCTAGTGCCTCCACAACCGAAAAATCAAGGGTAGGTGCCAACATGCATTGCTATTATATAGACCTAAACAACCCAAATTTCCCAAAGTTGCATTCATTAATAGATAGGCACGTCAAAACCCTGACAAACAAGATCTCAACTGTGTTAGAGAATAAGGAACCAATCCTAGCACTTTTATCATGACAAGAATAAATGGGCATTCTATTCAACCATAATACTTTTGAAAATCATTGTTGTTCAAGAGTCCATATAGGACCATTGAACGATATCCTAGTGTTTTCACAACCAGAAAGAGAACATAGTTCCTTCACAACCAAAACATAGAGAGCATGTGCCAAGAGACACACTTATTAGAAAGACCTAAACAACCCAAACTTCTTAAATTTATTCCATTTATTAATGGATAGCAAAGTTGAATCCCCAACAAATAAAGCCTTAACCATGCTAAAGAAGAAGGAACCAAATCCTAGTGCTTTCATCCGAACAAAAATAAATGGACATGCAAATCAATGATAAGCCTTCTCAAAATCATTTTTAATAAAGAGTGCATACAAGCCCAATGAAGAGGCTCGTTCCATTCCCTTCCACACACTAATGGCATTGCCCAAGATATCACTACCCTAGATGAACCCAATGTGTTTAGGCTAAATTTTTTTAGACAAAATGTGATTGATGCACACCACTAGAGATTTGACCATAATTTTATAAGATGTGCTCAACAAGATAATCAACCTCTAGTTTGCAATTAGCATAAGAGGTGAGGAGAGGATATTTTGATGCCAAAAGGAGAGGAGAGTATATTTTACTCATTGTTTATTGATCACTCCAATACTCCAAGCATGCATATCCATCCTACAACCAATAAGTCATTATGTTAGTAGGAGGGCCACTACCTTTGTGGAAATTCTCATTAGCATAAAGATTTGAATTAGAGGAAATTTGAGAAAAAAAAGGTTAATATGGAAGCCTTTAACAAACTTTCATGTGACATCTAAGAGATAAAAGAAATGGTCTAAATTTTAAATAAGGTATATGTCAATATTTTGGAAGGAAAAAAATAGAAACATGTATCTTCATGTATTTTAAGTTTAGTTCCCTATAGATTTACTATAAGTATCAAATGTGGATACTTGTAGGTTTACTAGAAGTATCAACTGTAGGTACTATATAATTTTAATTTTGTTGGTTTACTAAAGGTATCAAGTGTATATTCTACGAAATTTTAATTTTGCGGGTTTACTAAAGGTATCAAGTGTGGGTATTGTGGAATTTTAATTGTGTAGGTTTACGAAAAGTATCAAATGTGAATACTATGGAGTTATAATTCTGTAATACCTGCACTTGATACTGTTTTTAAACATAGAATGAACCACACTTGATACTTTTAACAGACCTACAACAAGACACACTTGGTAAAATTTTAATCTTGTATCCAATGAGTATGCATACTTGACACTTTTAGTAAACCCATAGTGAGCCACACTTGATACTTTTGGTAAAACTACAATGAGACACTAAAAAATTATGCATCCAATGATTACATACACTTAATACTTTTATTAAAGCTATAGTGATATAAATAGAAAATTATTTAAAACAAAAGAATCCACATCCAATGAGTACCCACACTTGATACTTTTAGTAAATTTACATAGATAAGCTGCAAATATTTGAAAAACATGTTTCTATTATTTTCCGTGCAAATGTTGTAATTCAAGTTTTATCAAATATAATACATTTCTTAGAACACTATTTTTTTTCTCAAAATTCCTTTAATGATGGTATGTTGGGACTTATATGTTGTAGTGGAATACACCTGACAACTAATATAGGATAAGACACAAGAGAATAGGAGATTTAATGGTCATAGTAACTATTCTATGACACCAAATTGTTAAGGTCCCACATTATTTGCCCTAGTTAGTGGAATATGTTGTTACTTAATATATTGAGGGTCATATTTATTAAATAAAAGGCCCCATGAGGTAGTAGAGTGTGAAATTAATAAATGTAAGTGGTCTCATTAAAGAAAGACCACTAGTTAGTGATTAAGGCCTCATTAATGAAGGACCACCAAGTGGTTAGGGATTTGGTTAATTAGAAACTATATATAGTAGTAGAAGCTATGTAATTGGTTTTCAAGTGAATATTATTGTATTTGGAGCTCTGCTTATGTTGGAGGTCGTCCCTTGAAGAGACAAATGAAAATTGCATTTAGTGCTAAATATTAATAAAGATTTTCTTAGTGTTATTATTTACCAGTTCTTGTTTCGCATATTTCCTTTCTAAAGTTATATTTCCTTATTTTGAACTCTATTTATTTTCTTTCCACAACTATATTCTATGAGTTTCCCTAAACATTTTGTTTTAGCTAACTAGTAACACCATAATTGGTATAAGAACACTTTCCTATAACACATGCTCCAATTTTATAAAAAAAAAATTAAAGCTAGAGACATGTTTCAATGTCTTTAAATAACACATAGATGTATTGTTTAGTGGGTAAACCTTGGGGAATACTACACGCAGAAACTACAAGAGGCATCACCTAATTAGACACCCTTGTAATCTCTATTGGTACCCCTTTGAGTAGTACCACATTAGACACCACATGTATATGGATTTGTCTTCCACACACCTCTAGGTATATTAGAAGTGCCCTAGACACACTTGAAACTAGCCTTACATAATTGTGTTAGCAATCTCGTTGCTATATTTCATTGAGAACAACACTCGAGGAGATCAATCTCTTGTACCATGGAATTGGGTAGTATGCCTAAGAGTATTGTCTATCCTCCTTAGTTGGTGTCAAGAAATGTTCAACCAAGTACTATTGCTAGAAACCCTCAAGTATATTAGAGAGTTATAACACTTAACACTCATCTGTCCTTAGGACGCTAAAAACCATATCCTCTTCTTGCAAAATAAAGTATGGGTCCCTCCAACACTATTGAAGGAGACCTAGCTCAAAATAATCCTTGCATGAAACTAATCTCCATGACTTCACTTTGTAATAAGTATCTTTTTGTGTGGATCCACTCGTAGCATAACATGTGACCCCTCCCAACATATTCCCATCTAAACACTAATCATGTTGGGATAGGCATTGAATAACCACTTGGGTGGACCCAATGGTTATAACACCTACAACATGTCAGTCATGGATGAAGTAAAGAAATAAATACATTTTTGTGCGGACCCACTCATACCATTTCCTTTGACCCCTCCCAACATAATCCTCTTGGGACATTGATCATGTTGGACTAGGTCTTGGATAACCTCTTTGGTGGACCCAATGGTTCCATGACAAACACCTATAGCATGTCAACCATGGATGAAGTAAAGAAAATGGTTGATTCTCTCTCCCAATCAATCAACAAAATGGAAACTAATATGCATTCCCTCATTGCACAAGTCGACCTTTGTTTTGATCAGATTGTGAAGATAAAGGGTAAGATTGAGGAGGCTGACCATGTTTGTAGTGAAGGATCCCATAAGGGTAAGAAACTTGAGGAGGAATAACATCCCACTAATTACTTCTCATTTTTTGAGTATACCCACAATTTGATGCCTCACCTCCCTAAAGTTGATATGAATAAGTTTGATGGGTTGGATTTCAGTGGTTGGGTTGACCAAAAGGAGCACTACTTTTATGTTCATGCCATCATAGATGAACCATTGAAACTCAACATATCCTCCATATGCATAGGAAATGTTTCCAATGGCATAAGACTCCATCTCTAGGGGTCACTACATGGAGGCAGTGTGTGAAAGCCTTGTTTCCTCACTTTATAAGAGATAGAATTTGTATGGACTAGCTTACCAAATTGAACCAAACTAACATGGTGGAATACTGTATTGATTCTTTTGAACATTTGGTTGTTAGAACATAAAATTTAATCGATGAATTTTAAGCGATGCTTTATCACTGATTTTAAGGAAGAAATCAAAGCCCAAGTAGAGATGAATCACTCTACGACTTAGTTGGAGGCCACTCAACTTGCTCATCATGCCCAAGTTATATCATATTCTCAGTCCAAAAACTCCAAATTTCATCCATGTCCCCACCCAAATATGGTGTTTCCTTAACAACCTGCCTCGCCCCTCAAGGTCCACAAGTTGACATATATTGAAATGGTGAAACGTCAACTCAAGGGTGTGTGCTACAACTATGATGAAAAATATTCTCCAAGGCATAAACGTAAGAAGCAAAAATAATTTATGGACATATTTTAGGACATTTCTGATGAGGAATTTGATGGTGGGACTCATGAGTAAGTCACTGTCATTTCTTCTCCTCGGAGATGAAGTTGGTAAGAGATATCAAGCAACGAAAGGTCATTGTCTAAATCAACAACAACAATATCCCCAATTTCATTCATCATTTCATTTCCCAAGAAACAAATTGCTATATCCACGTTGTTAACAACTTTCATATTATTATTGCTAATGGGGGATCTANAGATATCAAGCAACGAAAGGTCATTGTCTAAATCAACAACAACAATATCCCCAATTTCATTCATCATTTCATTTCCCAAGAAACAAATTGCTATATCCACGTTGTTAACAACTTTCATATTATTATTGCTAATGGGGGATCTACGAGATGTGGTGGCTAGTGTCAAAATGTGAAACTTCAAATGGGTGAGTATTCCCTAAAAACTCACATGTTTCCCATTGAAATGATTGGATGTGATATTTTTTTTGGTGTTGAATGGCTAAGAACATTGGACCCCATCACCATGGATTTCTTGGAATTATATATATGATTTTTCAAAAGGATGGAAATTTCCTACATGCTCAAAAGTCTCAAAGTAGGTTCTCCAGAAATCATCAACTCCCACTATACGAAAAAGCTTTTAAAAAAGTGTCATTCTAGCATTATTACACAATTCCATTCTATTATGGTCTTTGAGGATGCTTCTCATCTAGTTCATCCAAATTTATTGTTAGTATTGGACACACACCAATAAGTCTTTAAACATCTCCAAGGATTGCAAGCATTGTGAAGAGCATGATCATAGCATCCCACTTCTTCCAAGTAGCCTACCACCTAATCTGCACCCATATTGTCATCCTTTTGCCCCAAAGAATGAAATTGAAAAAATTGTACACGAGATCTTAACTATTGGTATCATTTGTCCTAGTACATGCCCCTACTCTTCCTTGGTTATCACAATCCTTAAAAAGGAAGACACTTGGTGCATGTGTCCTAATTTTTGTACTNCCCCAAAGAATGAAATTGAAAAAATTGTACACGAGATCTTAACTATTGGTATCATTTGTCCTAGTACATGCCCCTACTCTTCCTTGGTTATCACAATCCTTAAAAAGGAAGACACTTGGTGCATGTGTCCTAATTTTTGTACTTTTGTACTTGCTCATGTGTATAAAGTTCATGGTGATAGTTCATGTTGGCATTCTTTGTACCCTCAAAGATAATTTGGTATTGGCTCAAAATCACATGAAGCAACAAGTTGATAACCATCACTCCGAATGTCATTTTGACAAAGGGGATTATGTGTTCTTTCATCACCAACCCTATAAGAAAGCCTCATTCATTCAAGGAAAAGAGCCACCATAAGTTAGCACCTACATTTTATGGACCTTCTTCTATCTTCAAACATATAGGTCCAACAACTTACAAATTGGCTCTACCCAACCATTTTAAGCTCCACGTAGTCTTTCATGTGTCCTACTTGAAGAAAGTGCTTGGGTACAATTGTAGAATTCAAACCAGCCTTCCAGAATTGGACGAGGAGAGTTCCATTTGGTTGCAGCTTGAGTCCATTTTGGAAAAATGTGAGGGTCATATTCGCTAGTGCACTATTAATGAAGTTTTGATCCAATCAAAAGATACATAGCCTGAAGATGCTACACAAGAACTAGCATAGATTCTCCACCAATTTCCTCATCTCCAATGTTGAGAACAAGGCTACTTTGTAAGAAGGAGGCATGTAAGGGTTCCACCCTAACTCCCCTAATTAGTAGAATAGATTGTTACTTAATGTATTGATGGTTGTCTTTATTAAATAAGGCCCCACAAGGTAGTAGAGTGTCAAATCAATAAATTTAAGTGGGCTCGTTAAAGAAGGCCCACTAGTTAGTGTTAGGAATAAGATCACAAATAAATAAAAATAAAACAAATCAAAATGAATGTATAAATAAAACATAAAAGGACATAATACAAAAGAGACATCGATATATGTGGTTCATGTGATATGGACTATGTATCGAAGATGCATGAGCTGAACAATAGCTTCTCAGAGTTAATTTCAGAGGCTCTGGCAGACACTTTGTTGGGATTTTCAGAGGTTTATAGCCAATTCAAGGTCACTAAAATGGATCTTTTCACTAAGATGAATCTAGAGCTCGCCAAACTTTGGAAGAAGAAAAGAAACAATGGCGGCGACAACGGAAGATCCATTTTAGTTTCTTCAAGCTCTGCTTATTCACTTTCTTAAAGCTCTACTTATTCACTTTCTTAAAGCTCTGCTTGATTTTAATTCCCCTCTAGACTCTGATACCCTTTAAATATGCACTTTTTTCTTGGATATAAATGAGAATTCAGCCACTTACAATGATGGACATTATATCGACAACATTTTTCTTTTGTCTGCATATTGAAGCTGTAGGTGACATAGTATTTTATTGTCTGATTATCTCAAAGCGAGTATTTAAATCAATGAAAATCATTGTTGTTGGGGCATTTAACCTATCTATATAGCTAACATTGTTGTACAATCTATAATGAATTGATTAATTGCAGTTGAGTTTTTTCCCTTCTTGGTGAGATTTCCTTGTACTTATTTCAGGGATGTGTATGCATTTGACATCATTTCATATTATCTCAGCGAATGAAGTAGTCTAAGAAATTGATCTCTACTCTAATTTAATCGAATTTAGAGGTAGATAGTTATTTAGTAATTTGGAGATCGAGATTAGCTAGCATGACACAACTATAATTTTTAATAGAGTTTGCTTTACGAACCTTCCTTGTGTCCATGCCTCTGACATGTGTGGCCTCTGCATCTTTAATGGGTTGATCGATTTTCTGATCCAGAGATCACATGTGCCCTCTGCCACTCATTTATATCACTTCATCAATTTCCATGATTAAATGCTACTTACTCTCCATGTGAAGCATTCTCTCTTTGCAAGCAATCAACTTCCCTAATATCTACAACAAGCAATGTGTTGTCCATTGTAATTGATTTCTATCCATGTGTCATCTGGAATTTCTTTGCATATATGTGTGCCATTTGGGTTTATCTAGCATATATTTGTCTCCCCCTAGATTAAATTGGTGTATACTTTATTTGTTTGTATTGCAGGTTCTCATTGCAAGTTAACGTAATGTTGATTGTGAATTCAGCCCAGGCCCATTGTCATTAACAATGGGCAATGCTTTAAACAGAAATATATTCTTACAAGAAAGACACTTCCATTCTTCTCCATATCAAGAGATGCCAACCGACACAATAGAAGACACAAAATGTTGGGAGGGGACGAGATTAGAAACCCTAAATAAAAATTTTCACAGTTGAAACCTTAACTAGGAAGACAGGTTACTCTAACATAATCGAACCTTCAACCTGAGACACAAAAATCTTTCGAATTCAACCATTCTGATAACTGCTTAAACAATTTTACAAAAATTTATGTGCACATCTTGAAATGAAGATTAAATTTTACTATTTGGAAATAATGTCTACATAGATTGATCTTCAAACCTTTAACAACCTCAGGCACTGGGTCGACACCATAGTTTTTGTATGTATTAAAAACAATTGTAGAAATATTGAGGAAGGATCTCAATTATTGTCTTAGTATTTCACATCATAATTTTTAACTATTCATTTTGTTATATTATCTTGGAATTCTTGCCAATAAATCTATCATGCATACCAAGTGGTCCAATTAACAGATCTGTGATGTGTCGGTGGGATTGTGGAATAGGAGCTTGTCGAGTGGAATGGTAAGTTGGGTTTCATCTTTTGTTGATGTGTCGATGGGATTGTGGAATAGGAGCTTGATGAGTGGAATGGTAAGTTGGGTTTCATCATGTGCTTTTAGATCGTGGTGTTGAGCCTTTCCATAATTCTAAGTAATGTGAAAAAATAAAGTTTTTAGTTCTTGAATATCTGGAGCTTGTTTTCAACTTTACGAAAATGACCATATTTTATTGTGGTTATCAAAACAACTTTATGACAATGACCATATTTTATTGTGGTTATGAATTTTGAAGTGAGTTGTACATTTTAAAATAACATTGCAATTGAGTTGGAAATTGATGCTTGTAATACATTATGCATGTTCATTTTCCATAGTTTTTCTTTGCACTGAATAAGTGCATTGTTAGAGAAATTACATTTTGTATGTACAATTGTCTTAAATTCCTTTTAGTGGTTATGGGTTGTTCACTTTGTGTTGAACTGAAAATAAGTCTTGATATTATAATAATAATGAAGTTCATTTGCACAAAGTGTTAGCTTAGTGCTTCTTTGTTTCAACTTCCGACTATATTTTGAACTTTAGTATGCTATTTAGCATTTTTAAGAATCTCCACACATGAATAAACCACAATTAATTTATGTGGTTGAAGTTTCAAGTATGTTTGGAAGATGTTTGATTCATAGAAGATTTTGACATATTCTCCATAATGATTCCACACAAAACCAAGTGTGGTGTAGCGACACTTGCTAGGCTAACGGATTTTAAAGGGATTTCTTGGTTGTATGACAAGGAGGACAATATAGTCAGTCTAAGATAATCCTTACATGTAACACCAATGTCCAATCCCTTGCACCTATTCAGACATCACTACTTGGTATGGAGTCGGGGGGTTTCTATTTATTCTGGCAAGCCAGGCTCTTGTCATGGACTTCATGAGGTGCTTGTGCTGCGGAAGCGTTCTCAGGATTAGCGGATCTCGTGTCTTGGAGATCATATCATTATTCATTTGCTGGTACTTTCTTTTTTCCCAGAGATAAATTCCCTTCACCCTCTTGCACTTAAACATTTAAAATGAGGAATTTGATCTACCCTATAACTCGTTTTCTGGATGGAATAGGTTATTAACAACGACTCACAAGCGTTAACTTGATTTCTCTGAGTTCCCTTTCTTCCCTAGATTTCTATATGGAAAATGTTATTAACAACCAACCACAGTATCCGCTTATAACCCTACAAGTCTGGACAGAAATGGATCCGTGACCTCCTTAGACCTTATTGGTTAGTTGAAGAGTAAAACCAACCCTACTACCCCTTGGATTTTTTTCTTTTTTCTTTCCCATTGTACCAATTTTTGTTTTAAATCTCAGCATGAACCCTTACCAATTCCGTTCATTTTTTGTTTTTTTTGTAGAGTAACGTTCTTTATTGTCGAGGCCTTATTCCTGGCAGGGTTGTGAGGAATGCCTACCATACAAAATACAGGGGTTGCTTCGATACGCGTGACCTGTTTTGTGAGACTCTGTGAAAGGGGGTATTCACGACCGTAGTCGCTTTCATTGTATTTTCTTTGATTCTGAACATGTTTTACTACACATGTTATGCCAAAGAAAAACAATATCATGTAAACCTTTTACCGAAGTAAACCCTCAGTGGGTATGTACAGTAGAGATTTCTTTCATTTGTATTACATCTTTAGGTAGAATTTTGCAGCCATTGAAATGTTTGTTGTATTCTTCACCTTTTTCTTCAGTTCTGCTGAGATCTGTTAATAGTCAATATGGTTTGATGCCATTCTAAAGGGAAATTATCATAAGGTTGTTGTAGGTACTTGTTTCCGCCGACCATATATATTTATAAAATGGATTGCAAAGAAATTATTGTGTCACTAGATCTCTGAAGGCTACCCTTCAACTTTTTCATTTTCTTCAGTCCTTTCTTTGAATTATGTATGGATTTTTTCGAGCCTTGTTTGGGCCTACAAGATGTTTCTTTCTTTTTTCAAAACAAATGCATCTTATATTTCATGAAAATAAAACATCACAATATTCTACATTGCCAAAGCATGAGATGAAATTATTTTTTCGAGTTCCTATAGCCATTGTTGGGAATGCTTAAAAAAACTGAAATGTTCAAACTCAGGATTATTGTGGCTCTTGATAAGTTTGTTTCTCCACTTAAAGCTTGTCATTATGAGCATTGTAATTTCTAGTGGGTTGAGTGGCGTAGTGGCCACACCCCATCAATGTGACCTTTTCATGCTTCTGCAATATATGCATAATTGGAAATGAGGTGATATGTCCTTCATGGCATGAGATTCTCAATAGGAGAATAAATATTGAACCTCCATCATCCTGACTAAAGTGGATCCTATCGTAAAAAAGGTTCACTGACACTGGCTCAACCTTTCGTTAATTAGGACCTGACTAGTTGGCTTGACCCAGGACCAAGGGTTGGTCCAGACCTTATTGGTTGGTTGGGGGTCAGTTTCTTAGAAAGAGAAGAAAATATAAACCTTATTTCTCCGAAAATAAATCCGAAACTACTTTATAAATGTGCAGAGACAATATTTTATGAATTTAATCAATTTCCTGAGGATAAGGATGGATTTTTTATTGGAAGATTTGTGAATTTGATGCTTCTACAAGTGTTTGAGGGATGCATTGTACCTCTGGGAGATGATGTGAATGTATAGGAGGAAGTTTCTTCCTGGGAGGGATTGACGTTGTTATTTTTGATCTCCTTCTAACTCTATAATACCAGAGGTTCCCTACTTCATGTATTAGGATGATTCTCACAAGTTTTCTTTGATGTCAATTTTACTCTATTGTTGTTGAATAGTTCGAGCAATTGTATTACTCCTCGATGATATCTAATTTCCTTCTTTGAGCTCTGTAAAGTACTCAAATTCAATTCCCGCAAGACAATATGGGGCCTCAATCGTACTCATATCAAACATCTCTGGAGAAATGAACTTGTAAGGTCAAGTTATTACCTTTTCCGAGGCAATTATATTTCATCTTTTCTCTAAAGAGGATATACCGGTATTTTCTTTTGGAGTGCTCATGGTCATGTATTATTTTTTAACTTTACAATCAATTTTAAGTTATGGTCAAAACAAGAATTCATTTTGAATTCACTCACCCTTTGTAACGACTAGTTATAATCCCCATGCTTAACTTTTTTTGTCATGCATTTTGAAAATAGAAAGAAAATATATTTATCAAGAAAACCACTAAAACGTTAAAATATCACCAGCACTGCTAACTATATTGAGATGAGAAAATATAACTGCATCAAGAGTCCTCCATTTGAAAATATAGGACCAGCCTAAACTAAAATAAGACCTTGTGGGTACACTACAATGGCATGTAAAGGGTCTTTCTTATTAAGCTTTTATTTCAAACCTTTGTTCCCCATAATTTGTAAGAACTTAAGCAGGAAGCATCCATTGTAGTAACATGGATTCCTACAATTTAGAAGCTTATTATGTGGATTAGGATGCCATAAATATAAATCTTTGGCTTTAGTTCATTATTACCATTCTTTAAAACTCTGAATATGTTGCATATTATTTTCTTCCCTTTGTTTTTTTGGTTATGTGTAGGAAGATTCTTATTACAAACATTTTCACGTTAGAAACTCAGATGCTTTTAAATTTGTTGTTGATGAACAAATGGTAGCATCGTATAGGATTTGGACAGACGATGAACGCCCCTAGAGAAACCTCCCCTTAAAGAACCGCTTCGGTGTAATAATGTTAAAATTGTGAGTTTAAATTATTTTATACTTAATAAAGATTGTGGATATGTTGTTTGTGTTACAATAACTAAAGGTTTTTCCAAACTATCTACGGTCTAATTATAATGCAAGGAAAAAGCGAGAAATTGCAATGAAATAACCAAATAACATTATAAATAAGTAGATATCACAACAAAACTCAGCTACATGTTAAAAGAGGATCGATATAACATATGTTTTACTCTTATCGTCATCTAGAAAATGAAGAGGTTGTCAACAATTGAAATTTATATTAGTATTTTAAATGGATCTAAGGTAATGCCAAAGCTTTGGTTGTAAGATTTAAGTTCCAACAAATTAGCAGTCAAATCTGGCATTTTTTGGTTGTCCTTCAAACAAAGTCATGACAAACTATTTTTGTTCCCATCACAATATATGTCATAAAATATACCATTGAGATTGTGCCAATACTCGATGTATTCAACAATCATCCCCAAGCATCAATGTTTTTCCCAACAAAATTTGCAATTTGGTTGCTACTTAATAGAAGATTGCAATCAACTTAGCTTCTCAAAACACCAGTACTTCTCAGAAAAATGATAATAAAAATATAGTATATCTCTGACCAACACATAAGTTCCAAGGCAAGCCAATCAATAGATAGTGTGAACACACAGATTTGAAAGAAAGCATTCAAAGTTGTTATTATTTAAAATAGGAAATTCTATCTACATAATGGGTTTCAAGGACCTTGCATGAAGCAAAGACTTTCATTTTTAGGTATGGAGGCTTTGCAACACTTTATTTGCATATAAAATTGAAGAGAAACCAAAAAGAACTTAAAGGGGTGGAACAAAGAAGAATGATATGAGAGGCTTTCTCTCAATCCTCTCTTTCCATAAGCCCTTGATTTAATCCAGGGTTATAGAGTTGTCATGCACCCCTAGAAATGGTAGAGGTCAATCATCCAACCGTTGTCTGCTGCCTACAAGAAATAATTGGTCTACCCATCTAAATTTTTTTTTCCAAGGGATGCATGACATGCTCTAGAACTAAAATTACAAAAAAAGAGGGAGGAGAAAAATTACAGACAGATTCATAAATTCCTACCCCAAGAATAATACAAATCTCCAAAGTAGTCCCAAACATGGCTTCCATTTCATTAGTACACCATCCTCAATGCCCAGTTCCCCACCAGGAAATTAAATGCTCATATTTTGTACTTCCTTGAAATTCTCTAAAACATCACCAGGAGAATGATGGGAAACCTTTGTAACCACATATTGTTTTGGGCCCAAAATATGTTTCAATTCATGCCATGGCCTAACAATGCTACCCATCATGATTCTCATCAAATAGTTCAATATACCCCTATTTTTACCACGGTTGTTAAGGTTGGTTTCTTTGTTGGATACAACATGGTCCATCTTAACTACTACATTCTACACTTGTAGAGAAATGTAAAGAGACCAAGCCACGAAGTAGAGAAATCCATGCCCTAAAGCATGTGTGAATTTGCAAAGAGAAATGTGAAAAATATATGCATCTAGAACTAATATACCTTTTCCAACCAGAAGAAGGGAAAATAAATGAGTGCAGAAGCCGCAAAGAAATGAGTGCTCAAGAGAGTACCATACTTATTCCATTTGATCATAACACAAAGTGAGAATGCAGAAACAACCACATGTTACTCATCCTGTTATGGCCATGCTTAAAAGTTATGCCATAAGGGGACCACTTTGGACTTAATTTTGAAAGAACGTATAGAATTGGATCTGGATCATCACCAAAAACATCTAGAATAGTTGTTTGAAAGATTTTGAATGTTGCCATTTCTCTATGCAACTAGGGATTTACCTCTATCTTCACTAGATGGTAAGACTGATGTAGTTTCTTTACTTGGTGATTCCATTTCGATGAAGGTATTCATCCATAATTAACTATTTGCTTAACCTTTTTCTTCTTGTGACATTTCTCTAAAAAGTGATTTGTCTTCCCACAATGAAGACAAGGATGGAGATTAAAACACTATGACTCCTTGACACTATGACCAACTCTATGACAATGTTGGCACTTATTTGTAATATTCTTCACTTCTTCATGAAATCTTGAGTGCACAAACTGAATTGGTTTAGAGTAATCTGGGATATGAAAATTGTTTTTTTTTTCATATCGTAATCCATATCGATCTTTGTTGAATGATCATTCTTCCCAAGGTATGACAAATATCTTGGAAATATCACGTTGAATTTGTTCTTCTACTTCTTGACATTTGTTGTTGTTGTTGTTGTCATTCTGTGCATCTTTTCGGACTCGGCTTTGGAATATTCCACATCTTCTGTTTCTTGTGCATCAACTATTAAGTATTTTGTATCACACATAGCATCAACCATATCCATTATGTCTTGTGTTGCACAAGCTACATCAACATGTTGTATGAGCTCGTTTGTATCACATGTTGCATCAACCATTTGGATAAGCTCCTCTGTAGGACATGTGAAGGTCAATTTGGGTGTGCAATCCACTTTTATACTAATTCGAAGAAGGTGTTATTTTAAGGGGAGGTTATCTAGATCCTTTCATCGTCTATACATACAAACAAGTACCACGTGCGCCTATCCACAATGTATCAACAAGTGCCACGTGTTCCTGTTTGTGACCCACTAATGTGATGGATGCATTGTTCGTCAATTTCATCGGTGATATTATGATCAAGAAGGTTGTAGAGATAGCCACAACACAGGTAGTGTGGACAAAACCCTAGAGCATGCTCAGGACGAAAATGATTTCCATTGTACTCTTGGCTTGCGTCAACCTCACAGATCTGAAGCAAGGTATAATCATACATAGAGAAATGATTGCAAATGGATTTCAGTGTGATATGTTTGTGAAGAGTTCTCTTGTAGGCATGTTGAAGTAGGGCTTCCTTGGTTGTCTAATCACAAGAGAGCGTAGAGTTTTAGCATTGAACACAAGAGAGTGCATCGCTTCATCAATGTCAACGAAGATTGTTTTTTTGGGAAAAACCTTTTCACCTTCTTTCATCATCAAAATGGTTTGATTGTTGTTGTTTTTTTAGATTAAGAGGAGTTAGGCAACTATAAATGGAAAATGACATCTATTAAATATATGGACTTTAAAAAAGGAAACAAAATAAGGTGAGTAATAACATTGCAACCCATTATAGTTTAAGAAAAAAAACTTTATTTTCCAACATATATACCATGGATTTTGTTCGGCGTTCCCTTCCCTCACTTTGGGGGTATGCTAGTTATTATTATTAAAGATAATATATTAAAATAAAAAATGATATATTTATTATTTTATAATTAAAGATAAGATATTAAAATTAAAAATCATATATCAAATGTGACATGTGGTGAAGTTGTTTCCATGAAAGCCATGTCACTTTATGTAATATACTCGATCATATTTGACCGGACAAGAGACACGTTCGCATTAATCTAGTTTCGTGAAATATAGGAACAAAGCCACGCCATTAGTTTGATACAAATAGAACTGCAGGTGTGTAATTTCTTATTTTTTAGGAGTGTTTTTTAAAATCGAAAAATATGTTTCTTTGGTACGAACAAGTAAATCAGGGATTTCAACTTATAACACTTCATATCACGACACATGTCAAATGTCTTTATTTTTATTATATATAAATTTGTAATTTTTTTTTATTTCGTTACATTTACCATATTGTGTTTTAAATTAAATTGTTTAATATTCAATTTGTTAGCACCAGAAGTCACCCCTGGATCGCGGCAGAGGTAAGCCTGATACCCATCAGAGTTTATGTCATAGGTTGGTTATAAAAGGGGCCGAATGGGCGCAGTCTCAGGAAAGTATAATCTTAACTCAAAAAACTAGGTTGGTATGCACAGATATGTGAGGTCTTGATCTAATTATCAGTCAGTAATGTTGTAATAAGGGTGAGTAGGAGGAAGAACTTGAGAAGGAAATGTAAAGGTCTACTATGAACATCAGGTTTTCTAGTAGCATAAGGGAGGAAAACTCAGAAAACAAGATCTTCTTGGATTCAGAGCTTCAAGAAACTGAAAACACTATAATCAACATTGCAATAAAACATCCATTACAACACAATTACAATAATCCATGTGAATCCTTCAGTCATGAACATTCAGAATCAGACACATAATAAGATGGAGGAAGGAAGTTGACTTAGATTAGACAAGAAGTCTCAAATATAGATACATAACCAGAAGCCAGAGGCTTTACTAAAACTTTACAATCCGTGAGCTTTTCTCTACCATCCCCTTACAAAATATAAAAACTGAGTATATATACTCAAAGAAACTTGCTCCCTATAGAAGCGCGCTCTGGTCACTCCATTCAAGGCTTGGTGTCTGCATCTTCTTCTGTCATGGTGAACTTACATTCTTCTGTCGGACGCAAGATCAAATCGGTATGGGCTTCATGCGAAAATCCATGACACGAAACTTTCGGCTGACAGTCTTCCTTCCACGACCAGATTTTCATGCTTTCCATTTATGTGGTGAAACAAGGTTTCAACCACCTCCCCCTATTTCCATTAACTAACTGCATCGGGATCAGGATGGAGCCTGACACCCATGAATTCTCTAGGAGACGTTAACGACAACTCCAAGTCAATTATGGCGCCTCGAGGCCACACAGATCCTTCTTTGTGACCGGCTCGGGCGCTTTAATCTTTTGTGCAACTCCTTTTCATCTCCCCACGTGACCTCGGGCCATGACCTCACTCTTATTCCACATGAAATACTGGGATCTCGCATTTTGGGAGTTTTCACCCCAGTTGATTTCAAAAATCTCGATGCTCGAAATCGCAAAAATGGCCCCTTTGGATCGACGGTTGGATTTTATTTGAACTTGGTGCCTAGGATCAATTGCTCGAACAATCTCAGCCGCCTTTTGCTCGACAGGCGCCTTCCCTTTCTTTATGGCTCTGCTCCCATATGACCGCGGGCTATGACCATGGGCCCAAACTTCCCAAGGCATTTTGGGACTTCGCTTATCGAGAGCTTCCATACTCTTGTCTTCAAATTTCCCGATCCGTGAAATCGCCGATCATGCGCCATGTGCTCCACTAGTTTGAATGACCCAAATCTATTTCGCAATCTCGCGACTCACGACAATTGCTTATGGCTCACTTCAAAACCCCCGAAACTGGATTCTGTGAAATCGTTTAATCAATTGCCACCTGTCCCCACTGGATCGGATGACTCCCACGAATCTTGGGTTTCGAGACTTCGACATTTCGACAATCGGCACATCGAGACTCAGCATTTCGGGACTCGGCATTTTGGGATTTTGATGAACAGTTTTAACCACCTTTTGGAGTCCCGATTTTTGTGGACCGTCGATCTGTCCTGCCTACAAGGAATCTCTGTCGTTGAAAAATAAGCTTGGTCGTGGCTGACAACCTTGGATAAACACATTTGTGGGTTTTTTAAACCCCTTATTTCGCATCTAGTCACCCAATGGACAATTTCAAAGGAAAAACACCCCCCTGCAAGAATATGTGATACCATTAGGCTCCATGGGGGATAGAGTCCTCCCTGCAAGGCTCTAATATCTCCTTTTGCAGTTCCATTCGCCTTATGTTGGGCTATGGAGTCAAGCTCAAAACACCCTGTTAAGGAATACAAGCCGATAAGTAAAAACAAAAATAAACACACATGCTTTGAGGAGCTTATTTATGTACATTCCTAAAATAATTGACTTTTACGTAGTGCTAGGTGAAAGCAAACTTCCACCATATCCATTCAAGTAACTTCCTAACTGGAAGCTCCTTCACTATGTCGATGCTTGATAACAGATAATGAAACCGTGACAACAGAACGGTTACATTCTTCATATTTCCTCCTAATGTTGAGGTTAGGATGAAGTTGGGCAGATTCAAAACATGAAGGAAATACAACTCCATGTATTCCTTCACAGGCTCATAGGCCAAGCGGAAAATTACGAAAAATTGTAACAGACAACCTTCTCTGTTACACAACTGCTCACACATGGCTGAAAATCTCTTGCAGGCACAGGTGGGTGAACAGTAGATGCAAGTTGATTGGTCCCAGGTGATGGTTTCTCACTGATAGGTTTTGGACTGGAGATAAAATGCCCCTTCAACTGCTCTTCTCCTTCTTCATGGCTCCCCCAAGGATCAGATTCATAATCATCATACACAGGAACCATGAAAAATCTATGCTCTTCATCGCCTTTGCTGGGATATTCGTCAAAGATGGGTTGCTCTCTGTCAGTATCTATAACAACTTCTTCCTCGCAAGCAGGGCTGCTCAAAACATCTGATTCAGGGACAGAGATATCCTCCGTATTTTCCTCATAAGAACATCAAACAACATCTGCCTCAGTCCCATATCCAGGAGAAATATCTACTGCAAAAACAATTTGCTCATAGACATTAGAATTTTCAAAAGAGACATGTTGGTCTTCATGAACATCTAAAAGAACAGATACATTTGAAATAATGCCAGATGTTTCTGCGCTACACCCATCATAATGAATATCATCCAACACCTCTAGACATTCATAGAAAATGTTTTCCTCCACAGTAAAAATTCATCACAAATATGGTTTTCATGGCTAGCAGAATCTTCATGAAACAAGGAAAACTCATCACAACAGTTTTCATAAAGACACTCAAATGGAAAATAGTCTTTACAAAACAAATTGAAAGATGCATGAAAACTGTGCAAAGAGTCGATTCTTGCAACGGGAAGAGATCGACACCAATCAAGGGCAACTCCTTTCAATGAATATCTGAAAAGCTTGATCTGAACATCTTCATGCATGATATGAAGCTGATGAATAAAATCATGAAAAAGGAGTAAGTGTTCAGCTGGTAGCTCCCCCTCCTTTCCTTGAAACTTGGGAAGGCTACATTCCCATTCCTCTCTACTAGGTAGTGGGTTAGGGGAACCAAATATCTTTGAAAAATCACAGAAAGAAAACCTCTGAGCCAAGATTTTGTCCATTTCGAACCAGTGGAGTCGCCAATCGATTCTTCAACCATGGAGTCGCCAGGTGAATGATGTGCAGAATGAGTGTGTCTGGTCTTTGTTCACCATCAAAGACCATCTCTGATCGTTGTTTTCTCCCAGGGGCTACAAGGTGTAGCCAGAAGCAGACACACTGAAACAGCAGAGCCGAGACAGTGGAGTCGCCAGGTGCAAGTTGCAATCTTCAAAAGGTTTTGAATTCTGATGCACCTTCAGAATCAGAAGTTCATTGTCATTCTACACAGGGAAAATATTCAATTCATCCCCGACAACGACGCTAGAAATGTTGGCACTAGAAGTCACCCCTGGATCGCGATAGAGGTAACCCTGATACCCATCAGAGTTTATGTCACAGGTTGGTTATAAAAGGGGTCGAATGGGCACAGTCTCAGGAAAGTATAATCTTAACTCAGAAAATTGGGCCGGTATGCACAAATAGGTGAGGTCTTGATCTAATTTCCAGTCAGTAATGTTGTAATAAGGGTGAGTAGGAGGAATAAATTGAGAAGGAAATGTAAAGGTCTTCTATGAACATTAGGTTTTCCAGCAGCCTAAGGGAGGAAAACTGAGTAAACAAGATCTTCTTGGATTCAGAGATTCAAGAAACTGAAAACACTATAATCAACACTGCAATAAAACATCCATTACAACATAATTAATATAATCCATGTGAATCCTTCAGTCATGAACATTCATAATAAGACGCATAATAAGATGGAGGAAGGAAGCTGACTTAGATTAGGCAAGAAGTCTCAAATACAGATACATAACTAGAAGCCAAAAGCTTTACTAAAACTTTACAATCCAAGAGCTTTGCTCTACCATCCCCTTACAAAATACAAAAAATGAGTATATATACTCAAAGCAACTTGCTCTCTACAGAAGTGCGCTCTGGTCACTCCATTCAAGGCTTGGCGTCTGCATATTCTTCTGTCAGGGTGCACTTGCATTCTTCTATCAGACACAATATCATATCAGTATGGGCTTCACGTGAAAATCCATGACAGGGAACTTTCGGCTAACAGTCTGCCTTCCACGGCCAGATTTTCATGCTTTCCATTTATGTGGTGAAATGAGGTTTCAACCACCTCCCCCTATTTCCATTAACTAACTACATCGGGATCAAGATGGAGCTTGACACCCATGAATTCTCTAGGAGACGTCCACGACTCCTCCAAGTCAATTATGGCGCCTCGAGGCCACGCAGATCCTTCTTTGTGATCGACTCAAACGCTTTGATCTTTTGCGCAGCTCCTTTTCATCACCCCACAC
>ML796635.1:562310-584520 GCA_009831015.1 Picea engelmannii
TAAAATCGACAAGCCAAGAGCTTATAATAATAAGGATCACATTATATAAAACAAAATCAACCATGACTCTTATAGAATCAAATATAACCCATAAATTTACATGCTCAATGCCTCATCAATCAAATAGAGATCAAGTTGTGCAATCAAAGCAAGAATAGGTAAATGGACATAGTTCGAAAAATCATTTCAGCCCCTTAATAACAAACCAAAGGTAAGTGCCTTTCAAAATATCAATGAGAAGATCATAACAATTCAAATAACGATAGAGGAGTTTTCACGCTTTCAGTCGTGAAAACTAAATCGATCAATTTGCAAATGTCGCATGAAATGAAAATATCGTTGATTTGCAAAAAGCAACGGTAATTTGAAGTTTAGAAGTCATAGGTGTAGGCAGCTTTTAGGGCAATGGAAAAAATTTAATTGGCTGCCAACACCTAGGTCTAGGAACCCTAAACTAAGCCCGAAAGGAACTAGTTAAAAATGGTTTCGGAGTTTTAGGAGTTCTACACCTGGAATGTCAAACTTCATGATAGTCAAAGTTACCCAAACTCCCTGAGTAACAAGAGCCAAAGATGAATCAAGAACCTGACTGAGGAGATGAATTTGAACCATTCATCAGGAGGAAAACCTATCTCAGTCATCAAGTCGACTCAAAGACCCACTGGAGTTAATGAATCAAACACCAGTCACTTGATTAGATCGATGGTTGGGAATCATTGCGGAGCGCGAAGGTGAAATTAGCAGACATGCTAGTTCACGACCCATAATCAACCAACGTCGTTGATCTCATTGGGGATGGAATATCAACAACCACGATTATATTGAGTCGGGTGAGCACTTCCCAGATTGCAAATATTGGGCCCTGCAATCGTTGTGAACCGTTGACCTGTGACCGAAGATCGATGATGGGGAATCATTGTGGAGCGCGAAGGTGAAATTAGCGGACATGCTAGTTCACATCCCGTAATCAACCAACGTCGTTGATCTCGTTGGGGATGGAAGATCAACGAACACGATTTGACAAAGTTGAGCGAGCACTTCCCAGATTTTAGATATTGGGCCCCGCAATTGCTGTGAACCGTCGATATGTGAACGAAGATCGATGGTGGGGAATCGTTGTGGAGTGTGAAGGTGAAATTATCAAATATGCTAGTTCACGGCCTGCAATCAACCAATGTCGTTGATCTCGTTGGGAATGGAATATCAACGACCACAATTAGACAGAGTCGAGCGAGAACTTCCCATATTGCGGAGATTGGGCCTTGCAATCGTTGTGAACTGTCGATCTATGAATGAAGATCGATGGTGGGGAATCATTGCGAAGTGCGAAGGTGAAATTAGCAGACGCTCTAGTTCACAACCCGTAATTCACCAATTTCGTTGATCTTGTCGAGGTGGAGGATCAATGACCATGATTAGACCGAGTTGTGCGAGTACTTTTCTGATTGTGGAGATTGAGCTCTTCGATAAAGAGAGAGCACGTTGGGGCTCCGCAATCACTATAAACCGTCGATCGATGAAAAAATTGGTATTGGCTAGATCATGACCATGAAAAACTTAGGCAGGTTGAAAGACGATCAGACCAGAGCGACGAGGGCACATGTCCCCCCTGACCCAGCTACATGTCAGTCCCTGGCACACGCATACCTCACCCACGTGTTAGGTGAAATGACTGGGATTTCGGGAGTCTGGGACTTCAGGACTCTGGGATATTCGAGGTGCTTCAAAAATCCCTGAAGTGTTGAAGTGTCGGAATAGATACTAGTCGTTAGCACAGGAGGGAATGTGGTAATATATCTTTGAATCTAGAGAATAACACTTCGGAGGAACACGAGGAGTGAAGTTTCAAAGTGTCGAAGTCTATCAGAACCATCCGCTGGGAGGAGGATGTGTGGAACTCGATCTATAACTCCGGGTATGGAGTACTTCAGGGAGAAAAGGATTTGGAGCGTTCAAAACTCCCGAATGTCGAAGTACTGAAGTGAATTAGGGTCGTCAGAATTCTTGAGGACACACAACAGCGGATTGTGAACTTCAAAGATTTTCCACTACGGAGGATTCACGCGGTAGTTGTTTTGGCGTCTAGACATAGCCCACGGTCATATGAAAGTATAGAGAGATGGATTAACCCAAAGAACTTATGAGAGGATATCTGCCCTCTTTGAGCTTGGTTCATAGTATGGAAACTGTGGCTGGAAATATCTGGAAGAGAAGAATGGAATAGAGACCCTGAATGAGGGTATTGATTTTCTTAAGAAGAACAAAAATTTTATGCCCCACCATGGGTATGTTACAAATTGGTATCAGAGCATGGTTAAAACACTTGTCCTTCTTGGGCTCATGGACGAGTCACTTAAAAATCATGTTTAAAGAAAATTTTAAGGGTGACGCCTTACCTTACCACTTTTCTAAAGAATCTGGTCAAACTATTACTAAATAAAAGAATGCAAACTTTCTACTGTGTGTGTTTATTTAAGAAAAATGAACTGTGTGTTGCTCATGAACTACTAGAATGTTAGCTAAAAGTAAGTGTTTTGACAACACTCCAACATTCAGTGAATCACGGGAAATCACAAGCATAAAGGATGGAAATGCACCATGAAGTGGGGGAGGGCTGCCACAATAGGGACGAGGAGTTTGACAAGAGGAGAGAGTTGGAGACCCCTTCAGATCTAGATGAAATTGTAACGAGCCTTATGGTTGAATTACAGAGTTTCAAGATTGACAATGAGAGATTGATAAAGGAGCATGAGAAACAAACGGAAATCAATGCAGTCTTGTTGCGGAGCTTATCCGATATACAGAAGCAACTGAAGTATGGACCTGCAACCAACCATGTGGACCGACGACATAAAGAGAGAAGTTAAATTCCACCTGAAATATGAAAATGTGGTCCCATAAGTGGCCACACAGGGAGAAGTGCCTTGAGGAAGGCCCAACCTAGAGGCAGAGGAGGCTCATCGAGAGAGTCCTATGGAAAGGGAACATGCAACTCCGAGGGATCTTCTGGTAGAAAAACTAGCTCACATTCTCAGAAGAAAGGAAAGAAGTGAAAGAAATTCAAAAGTCATGACCCTGAAGAGTTCAAGAAAACCAAACCACCCTCTTTCAATGGAGATATTGAGAAATGGGAAGAGGCAGAATATTGGCTTCTTGGTTTAAGGAAGTACTTCAGAGTTCATGAATATTCTGAAAACTTGAAGCCTCAAATAACCATCTTCAACCTGAATGGAAAGGCTACCATTTGGTGGGAATATCTTAAGAATGTGAACGGAATCCATGAAAAGGACTTATCATGGAAACAATTTGAGAAACACTTCAAGAACAAGTATATGTCAGAGAAATACTTCGACGGGAAGACTAAGGAGTTCTATGAACTCAAGCGGGGACAACTCAACATAGAGGAATATATCAATAAATTCCTTGAGTTGTTGAGGTATGTACCCTACATAAAAGATGAGAAGGTAAAATTCCAACGATTTATCAGTGGGTTACCTCAGACCTACCAAAACAATATTGATTTTGGAGAGCCAAAGACCTTATAAGACACTATCCGGAAGGAAAGGTATTTTTGTGAATAGTTCGGGCGTCAGACAGAACCTCATGAGGACTGGAAGAAGAAGAGTAGTTCGGGGTTCAAGAAGAAGGGGTTTAAATCCCCTAGATTTAAGAACTATAGGAAGGATTCAAGGATGAGCCTTCCTACCTGAAGTGTGTACCAGCATAATTTCCCCTCCCATTGTGGAAATAAACCTTTTGGATCATCCCCAAGAAATAATGATAACCCAGAGAGAGAACCCTTGAAATGTTGGGGTTGCGGAGAAGAACATCTGCTGAGGGATTTATCGCACAGACATCAGAACAGTAGGAGAATTTACAACATACAATAAGCTACCACATTCAATGATGTGTCTAGGATCATGCCATAGATTTATGCGGCTTTGGATAATAAAAGTCGACCACCAAGCTTCAATGGTGGAGATCAAATGTATGATCGCCAACCGTCTAGTTTCTATTTTAATTGAACCTGGTTCTAATTTGAGTTATGTGGCCCCTCAGACTATTGATAAGTGTAAACTGCAACCAGTTAGACATGTTAATCCATGGTTGGTACAACTAGCCACTGGAACCAAAAGAAAAGTAACAGAGGTCTTACCAGCTTGCCAATTCATCATGGATGGGTTTCCCACCCAAGCGACCCTTAACATACTTCCCCTAGGATCTTATGACTTGTTGATTGGTATGGATTGGTTGGATTCTTATAAAGCTAAGTTGGATTGTTACCATAAAACTCTAGAATGTGTAAATGAAGAAGGGGGGAAGATGACCCTCCAAGGGATTCAGAAACCTATCTCAGTGAGACAAATATCAACCCTTCAAATGAAAAAGTATTGTAGAAAGAGATGTCCTCTATATGCAATACAAGTGTTGGAATATATTGAGGATGACAAATCGAACCTAGAGGACCACCCCATATTAAAAGAGTATAGAGACATTTTTCCAGAAGAGGTATTAGGTCTACCTCTGAGAAGAGACATTGACTTCTCGATAGAACTTGCACCAAGAGCAGTGTCGATGTCTAGGACACCCTATAGGATGAGTACACCCAAGCTAGTTGAGCTCAAGCTACAGCTAAAGGAAATGATGGATAAATGCTACATTCAACCCAGTGTGCCTCCATGGGGAGCACCAGCCTTGTTTGTGAAAAATAAAGATGGAACGCTCCGACTGTGCATAGATTATAGACAAATCAATAAGACAATCATAAAGAAAAAGTACCCCTTACCAAGAATTAATGACTTTTTCGACCAATTAGGGGGTGCTTCCATTTTCTCAAAGATTGAATTGAGGTCTAGATGCCATCAAGTGTGAATCAAGGATGAAGACATCCATAAAATGGCCTTCAGGACAAGGTATGGTCACTATGAATTTGTGGTGGTGTCATTTGGACTAACTAATTCCCCCGCCACTTTTATGTGCTTGATGAACAATGTACTTAGCAAATTCCTAGACAGATTTGTATTGGTTTTCATTGATGATATCTTAATCTACTCCAAGAACAGAGAAGAGAATGAAGAACATCTTAGACTTGTACTTCAAGTACTAAGAGAGCATCAACTGTACACTAATCTTAGAAAGTGTGATTTTTTCCAGAAGCAAGTGCATTACTTGGGCCATGTCATTTTTTAAGAAGGGGTGGCAGTAGACCCTGACAAGATCAGATCTATTATGGAATGGCCTACCCCAAAGGATGTATTTGATATCATATCCTTTATGGGCTTATCGGGATATTATAGAAGGTTCATAAAAGGATTTTCCAAGATTGGTTGTTTGATCACTGCCCTCCAGAAAAAGGGGGTTAAATTCACTTGGACATCAGAATGTGAAGAAAGATTCCAGGAACTGAAATACCTTCTGACCCATGCACCCATGCTGAATATTGCAAACCATGATAATGACTTCCTCGTGTGTACAGATTCATGCAAGGAAGGACTCAGAGGAGTCCTTATGCAAGAGGGACGTGTAATTTTCCATGCATCCAGGAAATTTTATGAGCATGAAATCAATTATGTGACCCATGATCTAGAGTTGGCTTCCATAGGGCATGCTTTAAAAATGTGGAGGCATTACCTCTTGGGTAGGAGATTTGTACTTATGACATACCACTATGGGTTGAGGCACCTGTTTGATCAACCAAAACTCAATGCTAGACAAGCTAGTTGGATGGCTCTCCTTAGTGAGTTCGATTTCGAAATCAAACACATCAAAGGGAAAGAAAATAGGGTGGCCAATGCCATTAGCATAAGTGTGAAAATGATTCACCTGGAAGCAGTAAGCACTTGCGAAACGGATGTCAGGGAAATAATAAAGAATTCACAAGAAACAGATGCATTCTTCAAGACCGTGACCTCATACCTAAGGCAAGAGCCTATAGGGCTAAAGTATGAAGGCTATCAGATGCTCGATGAAGGTCTGCTAACCTACAAAAACAGATTGTATATTCCAAGATGTGATGACTTTAAGAGGTTCATAATGGATGAACTACACAAGATACCATATACTGGTCACCCAGGATATCAAAAAATGATCACGGCCACTAGGAAAACATTCTATTGGCCTGGACTGAAAAGGGACATAGTCGATTGTCTAGCTAAGTGCCTAGAATGCTAGCAAGTTAAGGAAGAACATTGACACCCAGCAGGGTTGTTACAACCTCTACCAATTCCAAAATGGAAATGGGAAACTATTTCCATGGATTTCATCATCGGATTACCAAGATCGACTAAGAAGAATGATGCCATCATGGTAGTGGTGGACAAATTGAGAAAGTCTACTCACTTCATTCCTGTCAAGTCGACTTGCAAGGTGATATATATTGCCAACATATTCATGAAGGAGATATTTAGACTACATGGAATGCCTAGAGAGATTGTATCCGACATAGACACAAAATTCACTTCAAGCTTTTGGAAATCCTTGATGGCTGGTCTTGAGACTAAATTGTTATTTAGCACAACCTATCACCCCCAAACTGATGGACAGACAGAAAGAGTAAGCCAAATATTAGAAGACATGTTAAGGATGCATGTAATGCATTAACCTAAGAAGTGGGAAGAATAATTGTAATTGGTATAATTTTCCTACAATAACGTTTATCAAGAGTCACTAAAGATGAGCCCTTTTGTATCCCTCTATGGTAGATAGTGCAAAATTCCCATCAACTGGAGGAATCCAGCGGATAGAATTTCAATCATACATGACACATTGAAAGAAATGGAGCAACAAATGATTCAAACAAAACAAAATCTGAAAATTGCTCAAGATAGACAGAAGAGCTACGCCGACCGAAAGAGAACCCCGAGAGAGTTGAAGATAGGAGACCATGTCTATCTCAAAGTTAGACCTAGGAAGAGTTCTTTGAGAATGGGAGCTTGTGCCAAGCTGGAACCTCGGTATTGTGGACCCTTTGAAGTATTAGATAGAGTGGGACCTGTAGCCTATAGGCTAGCACTCCCTCCCATAGTAAAAGCACATAATGTTTTCCATGTTTCCTTATTGAACAAATATGTACATGATTCTAATCATATAATTGAATGGTTTGTAATCTAGGTGGAGCCGGAGGGAGAATTCCTGCCAGAACCTCAATGCATACTAGACAGGAAGGAAACCTCACTTAGGAACCGAACCATTGCAGAGGTCAAGGTGTAGTGGAAACACTTTGGCCTAGATGAGGCTACGTGGAAAATGGAGGATGCCATGAGACAGACATATCCGATTTTGTTTACTTCTGTATATACATAGCATGTTGACAGATAGAACATCGAGGACGATGTTCCTTTAAGGGGGAGGGAATTGTAACACCATGTTTCCCCCAGTTTGTAAATATAACTATAATGGACAAGAAACTATGGCAAACTCAAAGGTGTGAATGTTTGATTTGATGGACCTTTGTATAAAATGTCAATGAATGTAAATTTTGTTATTTTAATAGAAAATGGATATGTGTTGCATGACTGTTGGAAAGGGGATGTGCTAAGAGAGACCATGAATTCTATGAAAGAGATAGTGGAGGGGACTATGAATGGTTGCGTTAACCTCCACCGAACCAGTACTTTGCTGGATTTAACTAGTCAGGATCAGAACAACCCTTTGACTCAGGAATGAATTATAGTCAGGTTGGTAGGTGGGAAGACCTCCTCAAGAGTTAATGAGGGGATGGGGTAGACCACCCATATGTAAGGCTTCCAGACCTGACCACAGACTCAAGATTTGGGCCACACACAATCTTGCTAGAAAAGGAAAGAAAGCAAAGTGTGGGGGACAAAGAGGAAATTTGCGAAGAGTGTAGAGACGAGAGACGAAACTCGGGGATTCGAGGAGGAACTGCGAAAAGAGTGTTCTGATCGCGGGAAATAGATATTGATTAGGGAGAAGGAGATTAACCTTCATCCCTATCTATTTATGTGTCGGAAGAAGAGATTCAATCTAAAGCATCATGGTCTAGCTCGGGGGTGGCTAGTGGTAAATCCGTTAGGAGTGACCGAGCCTATGGTTGGGTGGAAATGGGCATCCCTTCCAAAAATCGCTTCACGTTATCTGGTTTTGATAAGTTTTTCCATACTTTATGCATTGAATTGGGAATTAATGGTTGCATGAATGTATTTACATAGCTGTAAATGGTTTCTGCATTGAAAAGGTTAAATTATGTATATACGTTAGCTTCCCTGAGAACTTATTCTTCTACTTTTCCCGTATGCTCCATTTTAAATCTTGAAGGTGTTTTCCTTAAGGAGATACCTCATAGCTCATGAATCGGAGCAAGCCTCTTGGCACTGCTACCATCTTGGTAATCTCATGAGTTTACACCGCCTTGTTTTAGAATTTAACGTTCTGTGAATTAGGAAGGCGTTTTGTTTCCTTCAAACCAGTAGCCTGAGAGACCTTGAACTCGTGCCCACGAACTTAACTAAAAACCGACTAAGAGTAGAGCTCATAGCCTGAGATTCATATGAAGGTCCATGTGACCTGGGTCTAGGAACCCTTTGCTAAGCCCGAAAGGATCTAATTCAAAATGGTTTTGAAGTTTCGGGAGTTCGACACCTGGAATGTCAAACTTCACGATAGTAAAAGTTACCCGACCTCCCTAAGTAACAAGAGACATATATGAATCAATAAAATGACCGAGGAGATGAATGCGAACTATTCATCGGGAGGAAAACCTATCTCAGTTGTCAGGTTGACTCAAAGACCCACTGGAATTAACGAATCAAACACCAGCCGCTCGATTAGATCGATGGTTGGGAATTATTGCAGAGTGTGAAGGTGAAATTAGCAGACATGCTATTTCACAGACTGCAATCAACCAACGTCATCGATCTCGTTGGGGATGGAAGATCAACGACCACAATTAGAGAGAGTTGGGCGAGCACTTCCTAGATTGCAGAGATTGGACCCCACAATCGCTATGAACCGTCGATCTGTGAATGAAGATCGATGGTGGGGAATCATTGCGGAGTGTGAAGGTGAAATTAGCGAACATGCTAGTTCACGACCCACAATCAACCAACATATTTGATATCATTATGGATGGAATATCAACGAACACGATTAGATAGAGTTGGGCAATCACTTCCCAAATTTCTGATATTGGGCGCCGTAATTGCTATGAACTGTCGATATATGAATGAAGATCGATGTTGGGGAATCATTGCGGAGCATGAAAGTGAAATTAGCGAACATGCTAGTTCACGGCCCGCAATAAATCAACGTCGTTGATCTCATTAGGGATGGAAGATCAACGATCACAATTAGACAGAGTCGGGTGAGCACTTCCCAGATTGCATAGATAGGGCCCTGCAATCGCTGTGAACCGTCGATCTGTGAACGAAGATCGATGGTGGGGAATCATTGTTGAGCATGAAGGTGAAATTAGCGGACTTTCTAGTTCACGACCCACAATTTACCAACGTTGTTGATCTCATTCGGTTGGAGGATCGACGACCACGATTAGATCGAGTTGGGAGATTACTTTTCTGATTACGAAGATTGAGCTCTATGATAGTGAGCGAGCACATTGGGGCCCCACAATCATTGTAAACTGTCAATCGATGAAAAAATCGGTATTGGCCAGATCATGACTGTGAAAACCTGAGGGAGGTTGAAAGATGATCAGACCGAAGCGACGAGGGAACGTGTCGCCCCTGACCCATCTACGTGTCAGCCCCTGGCACACACATACCTCGTCCACATGGTTGGTGAAATGACTGGGATTCCGGGAGTCCGGGACTTTGAGACTCCGGAGGATTCAAGGTGCTTCGAAAATCCCCGAAGTGTCGAACTGTTGGAGTAGATCCTAGCCGTTAGCAAAGGAGGGAACATGGTAGTAGATCATTAACTCCAGAGAAGAACACTCCGGAGGAACACAAGGAGTGAAGTTCCGAAGTGCTGAAGTCCATCAGAATTGTCCATTGGGAGGAGGATATGTGGCGCTCGATCTATAACTTCGGGTACAGAGTACCTTGGGGAGAAAATGATTTGGAGAGTTAAAAACTCTTGAACACCAAAGTACCGAAGTGAATCAGGGCCATCGAAATCCCTGAGGACACTCAGCGACAGATTGTGAACTTCAGATATTTTCCACTTTGGAGGATTCGCGAGGTAGTTGTCTTAACGTCTGGACATAGCCTGCAGTCATATGCAAGTATAGAGGGATGGAAGAACCCGAAGAACTTGGGAGAGGATATCTTCCCGCTCTGAGCTCGGTTTGGAGTATGGAAACCGTTGCTGGAAAGCTCTGGAAGATCAGAATGGAATAGAGACCCCGAATGAGGGTATTGATTTTCTTAAGAAGAACAAAATTTTTACGCCCCACCATGGGTATGTTACAAGGGCCCACATGACTTTTGGCGCTTCATCTCCTAGGGTTAGGTTTTTGGATGTCTAGGGTTTTGGCATTCCTGTTTATTATAAAAAGGCTTGGAGAGCCTCATTGTAAACATCTTCTTGTGAATGAGTGCAATTGTCACATCTCTTCTCAAACATAAGCCACCACCATTCTAGCAAGCTTGTTTTCTGCCGCAGTTTACTGTTTCAACACATTTTCTTATTAAATAGAAACCAATTTTACTGTATCTTTGTTATTGTGTCTCTGTGTTAAGAATAATAATAATCTGTATTCATTTTCGTTATGCTCATAAACTTAGATCACTGGTATCAGATCGGTCTGCTCCTTTTCATTCTTAATTCACGTCCTCGACGAGGTTAGGGTACAAAGAATTGGGTCTCGAGTTTGTTTCTCTTGAGGACAAAAGCTCTCGCATGCCCAAGATACCTCTCATAGCTAGAGAAAATAAATACGACGGGACATGAGATCCTTTCAAAATGTTGCTTGAGGAATCCCTCACGCAACAGAGGAACGGAATGATGGATAGTTTTGCGCAAATCCTTCGACGACTACTAACATACGACACATCTTCCTCGAATAAAGGCGCTAACCCATTCAAGATACAAATCAACTTTTATATTCCCATATTTGAAGTTCATATAGATGTAAATGTTGTAGACAAATGGTTAAATCTGCTAGAAGGGTATTGTTTTGTCCATAACTTTTCAAACAGAGAAAGGATTACGTTTGCGCTCCTCAAAGTCGTCCCCCATGTCAAGGATTTGTGGGAGACTTTCTGTGAGCAAAAGGAAACAGAGGAACCCTCATTATTTACAGTCGCGGTCACCTGGGAGTCCTTCAGGAATGATATCAAGGAACAATACTACCCTGTTGGAAGTTATGACAAGCTATATACAAAATGGACCACATTGTCGCAGGAAAGAGACCAAGCAGTGCCAGAGTTCACAAATATCTTCCATACCTTACGCACCAAGATGGGTATCAAAGATTCTGAGCGATATCTGGTGCTCAAGTATTGCAGTGGTCTGCGTAGATACATCCAAGATGAAATGGAGTTTTTTGGCATGTCGTCCTTGGGCGCGACCTATCAATATGCCATCAAAAGAAAGTAAAAGCTTAAATAAAAGACACGGTAATTTGGGCCTAGGAACCGCTCACATCAGAAGCAAGTAAAGGGAAGCACCAACCTACAAAACAAAGGAAATAGCAAAGATGAACAACCTCAGGACAACCATTCTAGGCCCCAAGCAAAGAAGGACACTGGAAAGACAAAGAAAGATACCGGGAAGTGGTGCGACTTCCATGAGAGCGTCTGGCATAACATTGATGATTGTCACTCCAAGCAATCACTGGTGGCTGAGGTGAAAGCCTTTGAATCAAATTTGGGTTCCGACTCTAAGTCAGAACCAGAAAGGGTGAGACAGATCATTGACGAGGAACCCAGTGCCATTGTTTCTAGTACCAAGGTCCAACCCGGTGAACTAAACGAGTCAAAAGAAGGCGAGCGCCTCTTTCATTCACATATGTGGGTAAAAGGCACCCTGCTACACTTTATCGTTGATAGTGGTAGCAAGAAGAACCGCATATCAGAAGAAGTCGTCAAGCAGCTAGACCTGCCCACAACGTCACACCCTCAACCCTACACCATTGGATGGCTCTGCCAAGGAAGCAATCTCTGCATCAACCAATAATGTCTTCTATCGTACGAAATCAATCCCTTCAAAGATGAGGTATTGTGTGTTGTTTGTCCTCTCGAAGTTTGTAATGTTCTTTTGGGACAACCTTATTTATGGAAACATCATGTTGTATATGAGTCTAGGCCTTGTAGTTTTATTATTACTTTGAATAGGAAATTATACAGGATACCCGAGGCAGTCCCACCTAATGTTATTTCCTTGATCTATGCCAAGCAATGTAGGAAGGTCATCTCTCAGACTGGGAAGTTTGTCTTTTTCGTGATTCACATTCAGAGTGAGCGAAATATTGTGGCCACATCTAGGGCCTCTGCGACTGACCTCTCCACACAGTAGAAGCAAGTGGACAAGGTCATGGAAGAATACAAATATATCTTCTCCTCACCTACCGGGGTACCTCTGCACTGTCAGGTCAAGCATCCCATCGATATGACCCTCGACGCATCGCTGCCCAATGGGCCAGTCTATTGCCACTCTCTATTAGAGAATGATGAGATCAAGCGACAGATCAAAGAACTTATCCACAAGGTGCACATCCGTTCCAACTCATTGCCTTGTGGGATCCCAATCGTGGTGGTGTAGAAGAAATATGGGACCTGGCAACTCTACATTGATTACCGAGCCCTAAATAAAATCACAGTTAGGAACCGGTACCCGATTCCCATAATTGACAATCTCCTTGATCAGCTCAAGGGGGAAAATACTTCAGTAAGATTGATCTGAACTCTGACTACCACCAGGTCCCCATAGAATAAATAGATGTATGGAAGACTGCCTTCAAGTCAAAAGAAGGTCTTTTTGAATGGTTGGTCACGCCCTTTGGTTTGACAAATGCTCCAACAAGTTTCATGAGGATGATGGACGATATCCTGCGACCTTTCACCAATAATTTTGTAGTGGCGTATCTGGATGACATACTCATCTACAACAAGACTTGGGCGGAACACTTGCAGCATATTCATCAAGTTCTGCACACCCTGGGGCAGCACAAGTTATATGCCAACTTGGAAAAATTATCCTTCAACATGGACAGGGTCCAATGCCTAGGCTACATCGTGGATCAACATGGTGTGCATGTGGATCCAGCCAAGATCCAGGTCATCCATGATTGTCCAGTCCCAACCACACTCACTGAGCTTTAGAGCTTCTTAGGCCTTGCCAATTTGTAATGTGGGTTCGTATTGAGATTCTCCCATATTTCATGGGCCCTCAGCCAAGTAACCAGGGGTGGAGGTAAGGAAAAAATTGCGTGGGGCATGTCCCAACAACAAGCATTCGATGATTTAAAGCAACACTTGTGCTCAACCCCAGTACTATCATTACCAGACCTACAAAAACCCTTTGAGATCAATACAGATGCTTCAGACTATGTTGTGGGTGTAGTTCTCACTCAACACGACCACCCCATGACCTATAATAGTGAAACACTTTCAGATTTTGTCTATAAGTACCCTAATTACGAAAAAAGAATTATACTCCATTGTACAAGCTTGTCACCAGTAGAGACATTACATTCCCGGGAAGGAGACAATCATCCACATGGATCATAAACCATTACAGTTCATGCAGACACAAGGTAAATTGCAGAATGACCACCATCATAAGTGGTCCACATACTTGCAGTAGTTCCACCTCAACATCAAGTATAAAACAAGAAGTACCAATCGAGTCGTTGATTGACTCAACCGACCTCCAGTCACGAAAATCACCATAGTGCCAGACTCTTGCGGCCACGAGACCTCCAGATGGCCCAACCTCTACGAGACAGACCCTGACTTCACCACCACATACCAAATTTTGGGCGCAATCTCAGTTGTTGTTAATTTCCATCTTTAGGACAGGCTATTGTGTAAAATGGGCCATCTCTACATTCCATCAAGCGAGTGAGTGAAGATGATTTGGGAAGCCCACTACAGTCAGGTGGCAGGACACTTCGATGTCGAAAAGACAGTGGTAGTGCTGCAAAAACATTTCTACTGGCTAAAACTTCGATAGAATGTCAGCAAGTATATCATGTCCTGCACTACCTGTACTATTGCCAAACCTACCACTAAGAAACAGGGCATGTACACCCCCCTGCCTACTCCTGACAAGCCATGGGAATCCATCTCAATGGACTACATGTCGAGCCTTTCATCCACCAAGAGGGGAAATGACCATGTCTTTGTGGTTGTTGATTTCTTTTCCAAGATGGTGATCATGGCCATTTGCAAGAAGAGTATCACAATAGAGGCCACTGCCAAGCTCTTCTTTGAACGAGTCTCGGTATATTTTGGAATCCCACAAACTATTGTCTCAGATCGGGACAATCGGTTCCTTAGCACATTCTGGTCTAGCCTCTGGTCACTACTGGACAACAAGCTCACCAAGTCCACTTCCTTCCACCCTCAGACAGATGGCCAAACTGAGGTCTTCAATAAGATGATAGTGCATATATTGCGCATGTACAATTCCAAGAACCCCTGCACATGGGATGAGAGTCTTCCCTATTTTTAGCATAGCTACACTAGATCCCTACATAGCTCAATCGACCACATTCCCTTTCAGGCTGGGTTGGGATTCCAACCATTGGGTCCCATGGATGTTGCACTACCTCTTGCGGCCACCCCGACCTATTCATCACCTGCTCTAACTGAAGCTGACAAAGCCTCCCGGTTCATTGAGTGGATCTAGCACATCCGCCAACAGGTTCAGGATATTTTACAGAAGTCCAATGCTAAGTATAAGAAGCGCCATGATCAACACCGGGTGCCACATAAGTTTCAGGTGGGACACAAAGTGTGGTTACACTTGTAGAAAGAATGCCTTACAGGGCCCCATCGGAAGCTTCGCCCACTTCGTTACGGACCTTACACCATCACCAAGGCTATGGGTGACAATACTTTTGAGCTCAACATTCCTCCTTTCCTTGGCATGCACCCAATATTCAACGTGGATCTCCTTCGACCATACTTCCCACCATTGTTGGAAACCTCAGAGATAGCGGAACCAGAGCTCAACCCTAACTGCATGCAACAAGCATCCAATGATCCGATTGTGGACACATAGGTCAAGGGAACCCTCCAACAAAGGATCCATATTTATCGAGTTGTCAAAGCAGGAAAACTCGTGCACCAAGCCAAGTGGCTCACCCGGGGCCAAATTCAACAGAAATTTCCTCATTTAATGGGGGCACTCAACGCAAAAGAGACCATTGCTTCCTAAGGGGGGAGGATTGATCCATATGGTTAGCGGTGGCCTCCCACCTTTTCCAACTAGCTCGTTTTGGTAGTTTTTCAGTTTGATAATTTTTTCCTAGTTTTCAGGTCCCAAAATTTCGGGGTTGTTTTGATGCCCTAGACAACGTTTTTAGGGCTCGCCATAGTCAAAATGTAGACAGAGTCAGAGTCTGACATTAATATGTGCCAAAAGCACCCAAAATGGATGCAAAAAAACATCAAATTTTTTTTTCTCGAGGGTTCCATCCCTGAACCCTCAGATAGGGGGGTTCCCCCCCGCTATGCATGGTGTAATGTAACAACACATGGGGATAATCATGTAAAGAATATAACACAAACCCTCGCTAGGGACTGGGATCCAAATGCGGTTGAAAATAAGACCTCTAAATGATGAAGATTATCAACCTCCGCAACCAACAATTAATGGTTGAGATGTCATTAATATAGGTCCACTAGGTGGTTGGGGTTTTGGTCAATTAGAAACTATATATAGTAGTAGAAATTATGTAATTGGTTGTCAAGTGAATATTACTGTATTTGTAGCTTTGCTCATGTTGGAGGTGCCCCCCTCGAAGAGGCAAATGGACATTGCATCCAATTTTGAATATCAATAAAGGATTGCTTATCATTGTTATTTTCCAATTTTAGTTATGTTTATTTCTTTTTTGCAACTATATTTTCTTCCATTACACTCTATTTATTTGCTTTCCACAACTATATTCTATATATTTTGTTTTGAATATTATATTTTAGTTAACAAGGAACACCATACAAACATTGCATATCCCACTATTTATCATAGTGTTTATGGCCCATTGTTCATTATTCACACATACACTCAAACAATATATCCCATAGAGAAGGATTAGGACGTCGAGCAAGCATATATATTCCTCTTGCAACCAATCAACTATTATATTAGTAGGAAGACCAATACCTTTATTTATGGATACTTCCTCCTCCATACCTATATGAATACTTCCTTCCATTAACATAAAGATCATGGTATATCAAACTTCTCACATATAAAAATTAATTCTCTTCCCTTCTTATCTCTCTTTCCCACCAAATTGCCAACATGGTATTTCGTCCTCTTGTATGTGGATTGACGTGCTCATCGAGCCGAGGCAAAGATTGTGAGATCCTTGTGAGATCCCACCGCTTCAAATTAATTATATATAATAGTCCGTTTACGTCTAAGTATTCATAAATAGCATTGACAAAATAATTGAAAAAATATTCTAATTAAATTTATTTATTAATAAATAATTAAATAATTATCTTCAAATTTTAAGTGGGATACGTGGAGCTGAAAATGTATAATAATATTCTTCATAATTAAAAACATACAATTCACGTACACCATCTAAATAATTAAATATAGAAACTAATTTAATTAGTTTGAATTTTATTTATTATTATTAAAGATAATATATTAAAATAAAAATGATATATCGAATGTGACATGTGGTGAAGTTGTTTCCACGAAAGCCACGTCACTTCATGTGATATACTCGATCATATTTGACCCGACAAGAGACACGTCCGCGTCAATCTCGTTTCCAACTGTCTTTATTTTTATTATATATAAATATGTATTTTATTTATTTATTTACATTTACCATACTTTGTTTTAAATTAAATTATTTAATATTCACTTTATTTTTATTATATAAAAATTTGTATTTATTTCTTTAAATTACATATATGTTGGACTTGAAGACGTCGGAGTAATTATTTCAACCAATTTTAGTATTTAAATTATATATAATTTTAATAATGTAAACTACTTTGTCACTTCATCCTTTGCATTTTGACCAGGTTTATATTCATCATTTATTATAAATATTTTATTTTAGTCAAACTATTAATAATTTCTACTTCTTTGCGTTTATGTAATTGAGATCATACTTAAATCATATTTAATTTTAATAATGTAAACTACTTTGTCACTCCATCCTTTGCATTTTGACCATGTTTATATTCATCATTTATTATAAATAAATATTTTATTTTAATCAAAGTATTAATAATTTCTACTTCTTTGCATTTATGTAATTTAGATCAGTTTACATTTCCACTTTGCATTTATATACCATGTTTACCTTTTATTTATTTAATATTTATATTTATAATTTTGGATAGAAGAATTATATCATAACAATAATTTAAAAAATAAAAATAATTAACTAATAAATAAACTGATATTTAAAATAATAAAATAAATAAATAAAAATTTGTATAAATTTATTTCACATTTTTAAAGTGATCAGAGGTTTGCACTTAATATTTTTTAACTTCTCTTCATATTTAAGAGATTAGAAGTTATGATTGGAGTGATAAGTATTCCGGTATATCTTCATTTTTGAAGATTCCTATATTATCCTCTTAGTTTTCATAAACAAATGAAGATTCTTATATTATCCTCTTAGTTTTGGTAAACAAGTCTCAATCGTCTGACTTTCACATCAACCAAACTCTACAAATAATACAAACTCCCTCTAAAGATTCATCAAAGTTATCATTTTCCACTTTAAGAGCCATCAAATAGAGAAGCAAATATAATGGCTAACCTAGGGATGACTCTAAGAATAGGCACGATCATGTTAAAGACACATTGAAAGTTCTAAAACATCCACAATCCATATCCCATGACCACTTTGAACTGTGAACTTAACACTCCATCCTTTTATAAGTGTATTCAACATGGTTTAAGGTTTAAGGAGGGGCTCCATCACCCATCTTCAACTTGTTCCTTGCTTCCCGCATCCATACCATTGAAGGATGCCACCTCTCCTTCCTTGCATGGCCCCCTCTCCTTCCATGCCATCACCTTCTCCTCCTCCCTCACTTCCCCCTAAACCTTCGACTCTTGCACCATATCCTTCGCCTTCCTTCACCTCTACCTTACCGTTCCTCTGTCCACTCGACCTTCTTCTCATAGACTTATCATTGCTGCCATGGATGTAGGCCGATGCCATTGTTGCTCCTGTGTGTTAACCAGGGTGGTTCGGGCTCTAAACCGTCCCTTAACAACACCAACTAGGTTTTGAAAGACACCCATGTAGACGCCCATTATTAATCCCTCAAATTTGCTCAATGAAAATCTCAACTAGAAAACTGTCTAAGGAAATAGAAGAGAAGAGGGGGCCTTGCAAGCTAGAGATAGATAGCAATTGCAAGCAACTAAAAACTATGAAAGGAAAAACAAGACTACCTTGGAGCACCTCAATCCGAATAATTCAGAATTGGAGAATCAACTATAACTCTCTTAGACCTAGTCATGCAAATCGCCCACTATGTAGGTTACCCTATTATAAAGAAAATTTCGTTGTAACCTCCTTATGAAGGAAAACCAATGATAAAACCTGAAATATGCAGCTCTGGTATTTAATTAATATTATTTATTATTATTTTATGTTTTTAATAGAATGTACCTTCTCTATTGTTTTTTTTTTGACATAAACGGATATGAAATTGTATTAAAAAGTGTGGCAGAGCCACTGGTTCAGATTACAAAATGCCCAGTGCTTCTTTGGGTCTTTTTACCTGTCTACAAACAGCTTTGACACAAGTCCTACTAACTGTCTAAGCTCCCTATTTGCTTACTAAACTGCTTATTTAAAGCCATGGCTAATACAATGCCAGACTGCTGTGAGAGCTTAACACTTAACACAGAAATTACTTCTCTTCATCCTGGTTCCAATTGTTGTTCAGCTGGGCCATTTTAGCCTCCAATTGTTCCATTCTTTCGTCAAATTCTTGTTGAGGGTTCTTCAGTTCTTTGTGAAGCTTGTCCAATTCTTCAGCAAACCCGATTTTCGTCATGGAGATGTCTGATTCCAGCTGTTCTAGCCTGCGTCCAGCTTCCACATCCAAATTTTCCAAGAAGTCTAACTGGTGCTGTAGCATCTGCTGCAAATTGGCAAGAGTTTTATCCATCTCCTTCAAACGATCTTCTGTACTCATTGTCCCTTTGGAGGAAGACACCATCTTCCTGCTTGCTTTCGCTTCTCGTGCCTGGAGATGCTCGCTCTGGTTCCTTGCCCTCTCTTTGTGCCTGCGCGTCTTGCAGATCGATCCTTGAGTTGGGAAGTGAGGGGCCCGAGCTCCCTTTATTTATTTTTTTCCCTGGCTCATCATTTTCTTTGGGAACTGGGTGATCCGCACGGATCTTGTGTCTGCCTCCAATCTTGGGCACGTTTCTTCTTGGTACTTGGCTGAGCTTGCTTGCCAATCAACCCAATTATTCATGTCTTCATGCCCAATTTTCTTAGATCCCTTGTACCTGCGCGAATCAACATTTGGGAGAGAGCGAAGGGTCTGCGTGGGATCATGGGATTTCCACTCGTTCCAAAGTGCCATTCACTGACAGAGTACCTTCCTCCATTAGCACGCCTTGATTGGCTGCTTGGTCAGCCCTGCCATTTTGGTCCCTTAACACATGATAGAATTGACAGGAATTCAATTTACTTGATATAAGTCGGATTTTGTCAAGGAGGCTGTTTAGTTTTACACTTTGAGAATTGGATCTCTTGACCATGGCCTGTATTATAATTCTTGAGTCACCTATCACTGTTAAGTCCAGGATTTTGAGTTTTAATGCCAATTGCATTCCTTGCCAGAGAGCCAATGCCTCAGCCCTGTTGTTAGTTTCTATGTCGAGCCCAAGTGCATACTGCGTAACTTTGTCTTGAATGGGTTCTTCAATTGTGCCTCTTCCTCCGGAGGGCCCTGGGTTCCCTTTCGAGGCCCCATCGAAATGAAGAATAGGAGTTTTGATTTTGCATTTCCAATTGACAAAGTCGTTTCCATTTTCCCTGACCTCCCAGGGTTCTTTGTTGGGATGAGTTTGATGTGGGCGTCCTAGATCTGGGACATTGAATTGAGCTATCCAGTTCCTCTGATCTTCATCCAGATTGTGAAGCTTGACTGTGGGACTGAGATGAGTAGCCAGCTCCCCCATAGTTGCTTGAATTTTGGTGACCAATCTGTCTTCCCTTAAAAGGTTGTCCCTAAAAATTCTATGGTTTCTCTCTAGCCAGAGACTCCAGAGGGCGAGCTTTGGTAACAATCCCCAAATCCAGTGTGTTTGGTTCTTTTTTTTGCCGGTAAAGGGACACATGGAGTCCCATTGGAGGAGAAGGCTTGTTACATCAGTGGGGAATCTGGTGATTAGCTGTGGTCCTGTCATTTGCTTCCAGACTTCTTTGGAGTAATTGCAATTAAGAAGGAGGTGGTCGGTTGTTTCTTCCTCTTGACGACAAAGTGGGCATCTAAAGGGCCCTTCCCAGCCCCTTCTTTTGAGATTCTCCCCCGTTGGGATGCTCTTATGTGCCAAGGTCCAGATGAAGAGGTCAACTTTTGGAAGGGAGCGATAATTCCAAACTGCCTTCCACAGGGCTATATTCGGCAAAGCAGTGGGGACTGAATTGAGGAGTTGGTATCCTTCAGCTGTGGTATAAGCCTGAGCTTTTCTGCCCCAACCTCGCTCGTCTTTTCCTGCTTTTTTTAGAGGAGCTTTCCCTTGCAGAAGTTTCTTGAGAGCAACCCATTGTCTTTCTAAATTGGTGGGTCTGTTTGGGGCATCCCATCTTTGCCAAAGATGAGGCCTTTCTTCTTCCCAATCTAAAATGTCTGAAAGAGTTGAGAGATTTTGACTGTCCATCCATCTTTTAAGATCTTGGAGTTCTTGGTGCTATTCCAGTGGAGGATCTCCCATTATCGAGTCTGTCCAGATTCTTATTTTCTTGCCATTTTTTGGAATCCATGTTAGGTGGGGGGTGAAGAGAGGGATCACCTTTTTGCAGAGTGCAAAGATGGGAGAGCTTTTCCCTTCCTTGCATGGGAGTTCTAAACTTCTATCCCGAGATCCTCGGAAGTATTTCCTCCAGAGGGCTTTCTTGCTCCAAGTAATCTTTCCAGTTACCATTTTCCATAGAATCTTTGCCCCTAGGGACAAATTCTGGGTCCTTGTGTTCTTCAGATTAAGGCCTCCTTCCATGTAGGATTTTGTGGTTTTTTCCCATTTAACTAAATGCAACTTCTTCTTTTCTTGCTTTCCTCCTTCCCAGAGGAATCGTCGCTGAAATGCTTCAAGACTTTGAATGACTATGGCTGGGGCTAGAAGCAACGAGCATTGATAGATTGGGAGACTTGCTACTACAGCTTTTATCAAGACTGTTTTCCCTGCTAAATTCAGCCAATTGGCTCCCCAAGTTGAGAATTTTCTTTTTAGTTTTTCAGTTAGATGGCTCCAGTGAGAAGCTCTTGGTGTAGACTTGAATATTGGGACTCCTAAATACTGAAAAGCATCCCATTTTGTGTGCCCCTCCATCCCGAGAACACGAGTGATTCTCAACATTTCATTTGGAGTGATGTTCCATCCATAAATGTTGCTCTTGGCCAGATTTATTTCGCTGCCTGAAGCTTCAGCATAGGCGTCCAACTCTTCCTTAATTTTTTTTCGCTATGATGGGGCTTGCCCCTCCCAGCAGCAACGTGCCGTCTGCAAACTGGGCATGGTTGATATCTTTCACTCCTTGTGTTATGCTTAGTCCCATGAGGTCTTTATTTATTTGGGCGTTTTCCAGCTGGTAGCTTAGAGCTGAAGCTTGAAGCGCATAGAGCAGAGGCGAAAGAGGGCAGCCCTGCCTTAGCCCCCTGGAGGCTTTGAATAAGCCAGAGACCTTCCCATTTACCAGGGGGGTTATCCAGGGGGATCCAATGCATGCTTTAATCCAGCTTATGAAGTGCAAATCAAATCCAAACTTATTCATAACTTCAAACAAAAAAGCATGTCTGACTCGATCGAAAGCATTAGCTAGATCCAGTTTGATGACCATACCTTTTTCTTTCCTTAGCACGCTGGAGTGGATCGCCTCTTGGACCAG
>ML796635.1:585676-625287 GCA_009831015.1 Picea engelmannii
GTTCCAGGAGGTTATGATCATCAGGAACCTTGGGGGGGGGGGGTGGCCTCCTTGGGAGGCTTTGATCTGCTTCCGCGTTTGATGGCCAAAAAACGCCGATTTGATGGTGGATTGTGATCCATTTAGTACAATGTTGTGGGCTTCTTGGTTCCTTTCATCAGTTTTTGATTTCCGTCCTCTTCCTTTTTTCTTTGGGGAGATCCAAATTTCATTTCCTTCCTCTGATTCACTTCCTATTTGGATCTCCCTGTCCTCTGCATTCTGATGGCTGTCCTGTTGTTGGGGGGGGTTGCTTTGTGTCCCATCTTCTTCTATTGGCGTATTTCCCTTGTCTTCCAGGTGCCGGTCTTCCTTCCCTTCCTCGGGGATTGCCTCATTTGGATCTTGAACACTTTCCTCCGAGTTTTGGCCTAATATGCGAAAGCTATTCTCCTTTCCTGGGGCTTCCGTGGATTTGGATTTCTGTGGTTCTGTCTGCTCTCGTCTCTGGCCTCTTGCTCTTGCTCTCCCTTTCTGGGCTTGCTTCCAGCCTTCATCTCCCTCTTTTTCTGTAGTGGTGGGGATTTTTGGACAATTTCTTTGGAAGTGACCATATTCGTGGCATCCTCTGCATTTAAACGGAAGTTGTTCGTAATCCAACTTTTGAATGTGTTGCCAGGTTCCGACCTTCAGCTTGATTGCTTCTGGTAGGCCAACTTCTAGATCTACCTCTACACAGATGCACGCACAAGAGTACTGGTCTCTTGGTTCTGCTCGGTCTATGTAGTGCCCAAGACCATTGCCGATTGCCTGAAGGGAAGAGGGGTTCCAGCAGTGGATCGACAGATTGGGAAGTCTTACCCAGACCGGAACGTCTTTGGGGATTTCTGAGGCAGGGTCGAAATTCGGGGTCCATCTATTTAGATAAATCCCTTGTGTGCCCATGAAGTAAGGGCCATTCCTGAAGATCAGGTCTCTGTCTTCCTGGGAAATAAATTTGAAAATGAAATAACCTCGTCCGACCGCGTAGCAGGTCACGCTGTTTGTTATCAGTGGTCTCCAATTTCGTTGAACCCAATTGTCTGTGGATCTGGAAGAGGGCCATAGGCCCATGAACTGGCCAATGAGCCAGCGTTCAGAGAGAGATAGGGCGACTTTCATTGGTTGATCAGGGGGGAGATCGATTTCTGGAATGTCCTTCAGTTTCTTGACGAAGCTAGGAGCTTCTAAGGTGGTCGACCGTTTGCTGCACGCCTCTACCAGACGTCTGAAGGAGGAGGCTGTGGAAGGAGGGGGCGGGGGCTCCCCTCCCTGACCTGCCATGGTGGCTCTCAAACCCTAACGCACCAGGTCGCGTGAAAGTGATCCTGGCTGAGGAGCTAGAGAATTTTTTTTTTCCCCCAATAAGTTTGTTGTACCTTCTCTATTGTTAAACACATAGAGAATCCTCATTCAAAATGAACTAAAACTTTAATTATATATTTGAAAATGTAAAGCGAATATGACTCTCGAAGGAAAAATAAATTAAAGAAAGTTATAAATGCACAAGGAATCCATAAAATAAATGCTTGTGTGACTCATTTAAAAGAAAGAGTTCGGAAATTAGAAGTAAAGGTTTCCAAATTGTCGAGAAACTTCTAATTATAGAGAATGGAGTTTGTTTTGACATGAAAGCATCTAAATTTGGACGGAAGTGCGTAAATTTAAACAAACCAACCTTTAAGATTTTGATATATTTGTTAGGTTGTTATACCATCAAATATTTGGTTTAAAAAATTAAAAAGTATTATAAACACAAATATATACCATCGATTTCTATTCTTTTATTTTTCCACCCAATCACATGTCAAGACCTCAATAGCCTTGTCCAAAGCATTTAGATTCTCATTGGCATTGAATTTAAGAACTTAGAAAACCCATACCCCAATTTGTCATCTTTATTAGTCCCTGCCCTTCGGGCTGGAGGGACTATAGTAAATAGTTTGGCATTCTTCTATTAGTTTTACATGAAAACCAACACACCAAGAGGCATTTTAACCAACGTTTTGAGTGCTTTATACAATTTCCCATATCATATTTGATTTTTTATCCAAACTTTCTACTTTGAGGTCTTATTTGGCCTCTTCCCGAGGCACGAGAAGATAAGCAAAGTATTTGGTTTGAAACTTGGTAAATGATTACTAAGTTAAGGCATGCATGCTTTGAGGTGAACTAATGCTATCTCGAGTGATAACATTAGTTCATTAACATTTAATGTTTCCGCTAGTCACTTGCCTTTGTTCTTGAGTAGCATTACCTGTCGCCTTTGTTCTTGAGTAGCATTACCTATCACACCATGCAATACCTGTCACACCATACCATGCAATACCATCAATGGAGACACGAATCCTCATGAATAATGGGTTGATAAGGCCAAGAAAGGACAAGCCCATTGCATCATCATGAAACAAGACCATCCTGCCCAAGATCATTCCACCAAGGAATCACCCTGTCCATCCATGTTGTCCAAGCTCATTCCACCAAGGAATCACCCTGTCCATTGATCGCCCTAGCTTTGCACATGGTGCCTCCAATGGAGTTTTCCTTCCCAACATAAATGCAACTTGTAAGTATGAATACCTTGAAAAAAAATACTTGGTTACCTGGAGCTACAACAACTTGACTCATTTGCATAATGGCGGGAAGTAACCAACAGGTAGCCATCCGAACCTGATCAGAAGAAAGTGGTACCTGCAAAGCAAGGGCAACTAGCTTAAGGACCAAGAGCAACTGAAGTATCACCAGCGCATCACCCGACCAGTTGATCCAGGACCAATGGCTCAATCCGTTCCATCCATCCTATCATTCAGTGTGGAGTAGCTAGTAACCATGATGCTCCCAAGTTCACGTTCTCCTGTTCTTTAAGCTATTGTATTTTATACGGTTTGTTAAATATGAGATTTCAATGTGAATAATAAAAAAATTATTGATGTCCATCTAATTTTGTGTAGGAGAAACATAGAAAGGATGGTAGTGAAGTATTACATGAATGGACACACAATGTCTTGAATGGACACACAACGTGAAAGGATAGACAAATATTTGGCATGCTTTCCGGTCCACCATAGCTACCGAGAATGCAGAGGTGCATTCCTGCACTTGCAAAGAACAATATTATGAACATACTTCTTTGTCATTCCCAACCACCTCATATATTTCATGGGGAAACGAGGCTTTACCTCCCCAAAACCTAACCTTGTTGCATATCCACCCTTTGCATAGTATGGGCGCCTAAAGGACATCCTGCAAACTCTACTCTGCTTTGAAGCAACACCAATTTATGTTTATCCAATTCCAGGTGTGGATCCAGTTTACTTAGCATATTTACTACCATCAATTGAAGTTGCATGTAATTTCATGATTGGATGAGGTGCCCCTATTGTTCATGCTTGAGACTGAGGTGTGCGTTCCTTCTGAATCATCCCATAATTGAGTGGAGTAGATAGGTTGCTCCCCGATCAAAAACTAGGTTATCGTCAAGCACGTATCGACGAAGAGAAAAATGACTTTTTTAAATGATTGTATGTTGTCTTTGCCCATCTATTCTTCCCCTATAACATCTCTACCGTGCATCCTAACTTCTATATGGCTCCTACCCCTACCTTTTCTCTTGGTGATGTTTCCACCCATATGTCACCTTTGCTAGCGATCTATGTCGTTAGTGGTGAATAAACTTAATCCACCCAAACAGGAACAGGTTCTTGAACGGTTGCTTCAACCGACTCTGTTACTTGCTCTGGAACGAGCTATAACTATCTACATGGAAAGGATGTCGCCTCCACTTATTCTGTAGTTGGATATGGAACATGATCTTAAACTGGTAGGATTTACACTCCTTATGCTATTGGATATGTATTTGTCGTTTATGCAATCAGAATCAAAGAACGCAGATCCCCAGATCGAATCCCCTGGAGAAAAACGACACTCAGATATGGTCTCGGCTATGCAATTGGATTCAAAGAGTGGCTATACTGAGATTAAATCCTCTACAGAAGAACAACAACTAGATGTGGTCTCTCTTATGTAATTGGATTCAAAGAGCGGTGATTCTGAGATTGAATCCCCTGTAGAACAACAACACGCAGAGGGGGTCTTAGTTTTTCAATCGGATTCAAAGAGTGGTGGTACTGAGATTAAATCCTTCACAGAAGAACAACACCCAGAGGTGGTATCAACTATGCTTGTGGGGATGGTGGCATGGGATTCAGGTGATATGTTTCCATGCTCGTCCGTTGGAGCATGCTTTCCACATACTTTCCATGCAAGGATTGGGCACCTTTGATTTGCACAACGTGGAAGGACTAGGCACCGTTAGATGGACATGTGTGTGCCCATGCCAAGTTGTTGAGTAGATTTACTCGTGGACCTTGGTTTATAATTGGTTTTTTGTTTCGTTATAAACCAATGAAATTTTCACCGAAGTTTTCTTTTAAATTTTCTTTCGATTAACACAATAATCTCAATAGATTAATCTTTTTATTTTTTTTTCAATACAAAATTTACCAGTAAATATATCATCCTACACCAACAAAATTAGAAATTTTTGGTACATATGAAATCCTGCACCAGTAAGTCTAGGAAAGCTCTGAATACTACAAGGCTAGTACAGACAAAAAATAAGGAGGGAGGGGTCCCCAAATGGAAGGGCCTTGCTATGACTGCTACTTTGAACCTAGGTCGGTCTTGAAATAAACTCTTAATTGAGCCAACCACAGGATATGCACCTACAATTTGATAACAAGCAAAGCAGTGATAACACAAAAAACCAAATAAATTAGATCTTTTCCATTGGAGTCATTCACAATTATATAACTCACATAATTTTAAATAAAGGAAATAACCAAAGAACTGGGATCATTAACCTAGGATCTCTTGCTAGAACGGTTATTGTTGCTATGAGAATAGAAAAGCATTCACATTGACATTGTAGAGTTGTCAGTTAGCGCTGTACTCCAAAGGCCATCCCATAATTTAACAATGAAAACCTGCCATAAATAATTGAAGCTATTTTGGCTGTTTTGTACATAACATATTTCAAATTACTAAGGCAGGGACTTGAAGCTTTGCTTCAATTGCTCTTGTTGGTCATCGAACATCTCTGTACGATCATGGAATATTAGAGAAATTTTTTTGGGCATAAACAACGTCTTATTAATGACCATTTAGCCTATGAGCGTTTTGTAAATAACCCTACCCCACTTGAGCCCAAAGGTAACCACTAAACGTAAATTTAGATTTGAAGGGACATTTCAATGTAGTTAATAAGAAACCAAATTTCAATCAAATAATGGAGTAAAAAATGGTGCAAGCCCATGATAAATATGCAACACACAATTGTGGTATATCTTGTAGTTATAGTTGATCTGTAAATTGATGTGGATATTTCACAAGACAACTTGACACATTAAATCTTATAATTCTATTGCAAATATAGTGAAGTTATACTCCATTTTGCAATGATTACTTATGATCAAGTGATACCATTAAAATAATATCAATTTCTTTATAAAAATCACCGAGAAAATAATAATAGAACTACAATAGTGAAAAATGCACACAATTAACTCATTAAACACCAGATGTATCCTAGAGAAACCCGAGAAGGATGAAAAATCCAACAAGAAATAAGGACTATGCCTTGCAAATTATTCTCATATTTACAATGCAAAATATAAAGAAAGAAAACCATTCATTGTAGATTAGATGGAAATTGTGGCCCAAATAAGTTACTACAAGTTTGTCTTCTTCCTCTTCTATGCTTTGATATCTCACACTTTTGCTTTGCTCCACTATGAAACATTAAATCAATATAATACAAACAAAATGCTTATCATGTTATTTCTTAGGTTTTAACATTTATGGATGGCCATTCAAGTTAGTGTTATATTTTTTTTGCACGTCCCAACTCCTGTTTAGGGTTAGGGTTTTGGATTCTCTATAATGTTCTTGAATAAACACATTTGACTAGATGCACATGTGTGGGTAATAAAAGAGGGACTATGGTGGTCATGTCAAAAAGTCAACTTTTAGAGGTCTAACTCTATTTTCACTCATGATAGATTGTTTCCAAGATATAGGTGTATACTACCCCCAAGGGCCATTTTTTACATCAAAGACACTTTTTTTGACCCGCAAAAGAATATTTATGAGCCCCTAATTAGTAGTTTTTTATTATTTTGGCCACACTTCTAGTAGATTCCAAGATCAATCCTAAAATGGACCATATAAATCCACAACTTTGATTCTCTACCTTGAAAAGTACCAAAAGAGATGAAAAATTACATTGTGATCCATTTCAGATCACACTGCATTTTGGGAAGATTTTGGTCCATAAAATATTTTACTAAAGATGAGTAAAGGTTTCTATAGCTTTCTCCTTGGAGTATGACTTGGCCAATTTTAGAAGTTGCCTTTTAACCCTAACTATTAGAGTTATTATTAACCCCTTATAGTCGTTATGGTATTATTATAAAAAAATGTATCATTTGCTAACTACACTTGAGCATATGGTGTTAAGTCTTCTATAAAAGGTAAGACTAACCCCTCATTTACCTCATTGAGCATGGATGGATCATAGAGTTTAGGAAATTTTGGATGTAAAGATGTAGGGATTTCATGGAATTATACATGAGATTCATGCAGGAAGGAAAGAAACATACCCTCAAGAGGCTTACATATGGATCCCTTGAAATTATCACCTCTTTTCATATGGAGAAGTTGTTGAAGAAAGACCACTCAGGTATTATTGCACAATTCAATGTCATACACGTAGTAGATATCACACCACAAGAGATTCACCTTGATTTGCAGTTGGTTCTATCTAAGCATCAACAAGTATTGAAATACCACAAGGTTTAGCACCTTCACATGGGGAGCATGACCATGGTATTCCCCTGATTCCAAGTAGTCAACCGTCTAATGTGCATCCTTATTGGTCCTTACAGGTACCTTTTTTCATAGAAAAATGAAATTGAAATGATCATTCATGAATTGTTGGAGGCGAGAGTCATACATCCCAATACTAACCCTTACTCATCACCAATGTTAATGATATTAAAGAAGGAAGGAACTTGGCACATGTGTCTTGATTTCTAAGATCTCAATAAGTTGACCATCAACAAAAAATTTCCTATCTTAGTTATTGATGAACTTCATAGAACCACATTTTTCACTAATCTTGATCTTCATTCCAACTACCACCAGATTAAGATGAAAGAGGTAGACATCCCTAAGTGATCCATGTGGGTATTGGTGGCCAACAACCTATCACAACTGGCTCCTCTTGACAATTTTTAGTTCAAAACGCTCTTCTGTAATTCTTTGTAATTGTGGGTTCTACACTTTTGGGGCTGTCTAAAGCCCTACACAGCTTCAAGGTGGATATTGGTGTCTGCCCACCTAATCCAACTGGATTATTTTGGATGTTTTCATGTTAATACATCTTTCTGTACTTCCAGGGCCGTTTTGGGGCCCTAAAAAGTGTTTCTTTTCGCTTTACACAATCAAACTATAGGCATAGTCAAAGTTTGATGGAATAATGTGTAGTTCTTGAAAATACCTTTCCAACGGGCTATCACGCACCTAAAACTGAGGTGGTATGCAAAAGTTACGACCCCGAGAAGTTGAGGTACCAACTTCCCATTGGGGCCCACATAACTTTTGGTGTTTCACCTCCTACGGTTAGGTTTTTAGATGTATAGGGTTTTGGCATTCATGAGTAATGTTAAAAATTCCTATGGAGCCTCATTGTAATGATTCTGCTTAGATAGATGCACGCATAAGCCACATCTCTTCTCAGAGATAACTACCATCATTTGAGCAAGTTGTTTTCAATTCTGCAGTATTATAGTTTCAACCTATTTTATTTATTCAATAGAAGTTATTGTTCATTGGATATATGTTTTTGTTCTCCATATCTCTATGTTATTGTATTCAGTCTGTTATTCATTTTGTTCCTCTCATAGATTCATATAAGTGGTACCAAAGCGATCTACTCTTCATTTATTTTTCTTCATTCATTTCCCCGACAAGATCTGGGTACAAGAAGTTGGGACTCGAACTAGTCGAGCCTTTGCAAGATCGATCGCGTTGAGCCTGAAAAAAACCCATGGGGGATGAAAATAAAGATGATGGAGTAGGAGATCCTTTTAAAATGTTGCTCGAGGAATCCCTTGCACGACAAAGGAACAAAAGGATGGAAATCTTTGCATAGATCCTTCGACGACTTCCCAGAGGAGACACATCTTCATCAAGCGGCCATGCAACCCCCTTCAAGGTATAGGAAAATTTTGATATTCCATTATTTGAAGGACTAATAGATGCAGATGTTGTAGATAAATGGTTGAATCTGCTCAAAGGGTATTTTTCGTTCCACAATTTTTCCGATAGGGAAAATATTACTTTTTCACTCCTCGAGGATTTCCCCCATGTTAAAGACAAGTGGGATACTTACTCTGAGCAAAGGGTGCCATAGAGGAATTTGCAATATTTATGATCTCCCCCACGTGGGATTCTCTCAGGGATTTCATTAAAGAAAAATACTACCTTGTTGGAAGCTATGAGGACCAGTACACAAGATGGACCACCTTGTGTCAGGAAAGGGACCAAACAATACCATATTTCACCAATATTTTCCATACCTTGCACACCAAATTGGGTATCAAAGAATTTGAGCGACATTTGGTGCTCAAATACCATGATTGTATGCATAGATACATTCTATTAGAAATGGATTTTATCGACATCGCATCATTGGGTATGACTTATAGATATGTTTTCAATATCGAGGAGAAATTTAAGCAGAAGATGCGAGAGTTTGGATCTGCAAACTCCTCATAGCCGAAGGAGGGCATAGGTGGCTCCAACCCACAAAACAAGGGATAGAACAAAGAGGGCCACTCTTAGTACAACCAGCCCTAGCCGAAACAAAATAAGGGAAATGAGAAGTCAAAGAAGGACACGGGAAAATGGTGTGAATACCATAAAATCCCTTGGTAGAACATCAAATAATGCCACTCCAAGCAGTCACTGGTGGTCGAGCTGAAAGATTCTGAGTTAAAGGAAGATTCTAACTCTGAATCAAATCCAGGAGGGAAGAAAATTATCAATGATGAACCTAATTCTATTGTCGCTACCACCAAATTCCATCTAAGTGAAATAGAAGAACTAGAGGAAGGGGAATGCCTCTTCCACTCACAGATGTGGGTAAAGGGGGCCCCGCTTCATTTCATTGTCGATATAGAAAATAAGAAGAACCTGATCTCAGAAGGACCTACCGATGACACTGCATCCGCAACCCTCCACCATCGGCTAGCTTCACCAAGGAAGAGATCTCCACATTAGCCAACAATGTCGTCTTGCCTATGACATCAAGCCCTTCCAAGAAAAGGTATTGTGTGATATTTCTCCCCTTAAAGTTTGTGATGTTATTTTAGGACAACCATATTTTTGGAAGCGACATGCTATGTATGAGTCTAGACCCTACAGTGTTATTATTACTTTGGGTATACAATTCTACAGGATGCCAGAGGTAGCGTCACCTATCGCTATTTCTTTAATCTCTGCTAAGCAATGTAGTAAGTTCATTTCATATATTGGGAAGTTCATCTTCTTTGTGATCCATGCTCACACTAAGCAGAAGGTCGTCACCACATTTGTGGCCTCTACACAGAGCCTCTCTTTACATCATAATAAAGTGGACAAGAACGTGGAAGAGTATGAAGACATATTCTCCTCACCCATCGGGGTACCGACACACTGCCAAGTCAAGCATCCAATTTATCTAACCCCCAGTGCACCTCTTCCTAATGGACCAATATATCGCCGCTCGCTGATGGAAAATGACGAAATCAAGTGTCATATCCAAGAGCTGCTTCAAAAGGGGAACATCGGACCCAACTCCTGCCCTTGTGGAAGCCCGATTGTACTAGTGTAGAAGAAAGACGGGACCTGGCGGCTCTGCATTGATTACAGAGCATTAAACAAATTCACAGTCAGGAACTGGTACCCAATTCCTCGAATTGATGAACTTATTGACCAACTCAAGGGGGAAAATTTCTTCAACAAGATTGACCTAAAGTCTGGATACCACCAAGTTCCCATCAAGCCAACTGATGTATGGAAGACAACTTTCAAATCCAAAGAAGTTCTCTTCGAAAGACTAGTCATGCCCTTTGGCTTAAAAAATTCACCAACCACTTTCATCAGGTTGATGGACGATGTATTGAGACCCTTCACCAAATATTTTGTAGTGGTATATTTGGATGACATCCTCATCTTCAGTAGAACTTAGGAGGAGCACATGTAGCATATTCAATAGATTTTGAGCACTATGTCGTAGCACATGCTATATGCCAACTTGGAAAAATTCTCCTTTGGCATGAACACAGTCCAATACTTGGGATACATTTTATATGAGCATGGGGTACATGTGGATCTAGCTAATATCCAAGTCACCCATGACTGGCCAAACCCGACCACACCAACTGAGCTTCGAAGCTTCTTGGGACTTTCAAACTTCTACCGATGATTCATGTTGGGATTCTCCCATATTGCATGGACCCTCAACCAATTGACCAAGGGTGGTGGTAGGGAAAAGTTCACATGGGGGAAGGAACAACAACGAGCATTTGATAATCTGAAGCATCACTTGTGGTAAGCTCCAATACTCTCCTTACTCGATCTGCAACAACCATTCGATATTGAGATTGATGCATCTGACTATGTTGTAGGCGTATTTCTTACACAACATGGTCATCCGGTAGCATACCATAGTGAGACACTCTCAGATACTATCCAGAAATACCCCACCTATGATAAGGAAATGTATTCCATTGTACAATCCTGTCATCAATGGAAACATTACATTATGGGAAAGGAGACAATCATCCACACTGATCACAAGCCTTTGCAGTTCATACAGACATAGGGGAAGTTGCAGAACGACCGTCATCAGAAGTGGTCCACCTACCAACAATAGTTCCATCTCAACATCAAGTATAATACAGGGAGCACAAATCATCTCATTGACTGCATCAGGCGAGCTCCCATGGTTGCACTCACCACCGTTCTCCAGTCTTGTGGGCATGAGGCATATGAGTGGTCCCAAATTTATTAGTAATATCCAGACTTTGCCACCACCTATCAATTATTGGGTACATGCACAAATACCACCGATTTTCCCATTCAGGATGGACTATTATGCTATATGGGCCATCTCTGTGTTCCTGCAAGTGAGCGTGCAAATATGATTTTGGAGGCTTACTATAATCAAATGACAAGACATTTTGGCGTGGAGAAAATTGTTGTCGTTCAACATAAAAAAATTTATTGGCCAAAACTTCGATAGTACGTCAACAAGTATATCAGATCTTGCACTTCCAGTGCCTTTTCCAATCCAACCATCAAGAAGCAAGGCTTATACACCCCTCTTCCTACTCCCGAGAGGCCTTGGGAATCCATCTCTATGGATTACATGTCTGGTCTTCCATTCACCAAGAACAACAATGATTGTGTATTTGTGGTGGTTGATCGATTTTCAAAGATGGCCATTCTCATAGCCTGCAAAAAGACCATCACATTGGCAGATACTACCAATATTTTCTTCGAATGAGTGTGGATCCATTTTGGGATACCACAGACCATCATCTTCGATCGAGATAGTAGGTTCCTCAAGACATCTTGGTCGAGTCTCTGGTCATTGTTGGACACCAAGCTCACTAAATCCACTGCCTTCCACCCTCAAACCGATGGCCAAAGAAAGGTCACCAATCATATGATTGTGCACATCCTGTGCATGTATAACTCTAAGCATATGTGTACATGGGATGAGAGTCTTCCCTATGTTCAACACAACTACAACAGGGCTCTCCATAGCTCCATCGACCATAGCCCCTTTCAAGTGGGGTTGGGATTCCAACCATTGGATCCTATTGATGTTTCACTACCTCTTGAAACAACACAAATATATTATTCCCATGTTTAGTCTGAGGATGAAAAATCCACCAGATTCATTGAGTGGATTCAACACATCCGCCAATAGGACCATGAGATTTTGTAGAAATCCAATGCTAAGTACAAGCAGTACCATGATCAACATCGAGCATCACACAAGTTTTAGGTGGGAGACAAGGTCTGGTTACATTTGTATAAAGAGTTCCTTACAGGGATCCTCCCACTTCATTATGGTCCTTACACTATCACCAAGGCTATGGGAAGCAATGTTTTTTATCTCAACACTCCACCCTTCCTTGGCTTGCACCCAATGTTCAATGTGGACCTCCTTCGACCATATTTTCCACCATTATTGGACACATCATAGATCATAAAACAACTAACACCAATATAGCTCAACCCTGACTGCATGTAACATGCATCCACTGATCATAGAGTGGACACACAAGTCAAGGGAACTCGCCAGTAGAGGATCCATCTTTATCAGGTTGTCAAGGCAGGGAAACTCCTAGACCAAGGCAAGTGGCTCACCAGGGGCCAAATTCAATAGAATTTTCCTCACCTGATGGGGGAACTCAACGCAATGGATACTGATGTAGGAGCATCTCCCACGTCAAGCGAACCAGCGCGGAAACCAAAAGGACAGTTGGACAAGCCAACCCAAATTTTGAAATCACCTTGGAAATTGTTGCGCGATCTTAAATGAGCCATTAAGATGAAGCGCACTTGTATGATGTAAACTGACCTTGAGCAGATTTATCTTGTCCTTAGTAGGTAGAAGGCATTTAAAGTAGTTAATGTAGGTAGATAGAATTTAATTCTAGATTAGACAGTTTGTAGAGCGCAAGAGGGAAATGGGATATAGACACCCTCATTGTGTATTGTAAGATAGTTAGAAGCATTTGAGCAAGAGCATGCAGAGAGCTGTGTAAGAACACCCATGTACTGATATTTGAATTAATAGAAGAGTTTGATTCAAATTCATGGTTTTTGTGTTGTTCTCTGTGCATTGATGCTGAATGATATGCTCATGAATGTTTGCTTCCTTTTATACATTTGCTTTATGTGTTGTGTATATGATTTTATGTTTAGAGTTTGAAGTTTGAAAGGGAGAAGGAATGAGTTTCAATTGTTTCTCTATCTGAGCAAGGAGTTCTTGCAAGGAGTGCAGTTGAAGTGTCCGCAAGGAGTGCGTTGACAGAGGGTTCAGATAGGGTTGCTTTTGTTCTCATTCTCTCAAAAGGTGCAGACAGGCACAGGATTCGTGCAAGGAGTGCGCAGGCCAAGTGAAGTTCAGGGTTGCGAACCTGAGCAAGAGATGAAGGACTGCTGCTGTAGGTGTGCGCAGAGTTGAAAGGATTCAACACTTGGAAGTTATTGAATGTCTGCCGCAAGGAGTGCGTGCAAGGTTCTATGAAAGATTCAGAGTTGGGAAAAGCTTAGGAGGTATAGGAACTTTGAGAAATCATCAAAGAGAAGCACAGGGAATTTGTGTCATGGAGCGTTCAATCCAGCGTCGTAAGTTTGCGTGCAGGTGAACCAGTTGTCACGAAGGAAACGGGGTTCGTCTCGTAGAAATCGTCAAGGAGGAACGGACGGACGGTTGGAATTCTCCGAGGAGATTTCACGAAACTCTGTGAGCCGTCAGATCTCGCGGAGAGGCAGGGAAGATACAGTAAGTATTCTCGAAGGTTTAAGTTCAGGACAGATAGAACCGTTGATCCAAGCCCGCCAGGATCGTTGGATCACTCATGGAATCTCCTATCGGGATTTCGTGAGGGAAGAGTCGAAGATTTGGTAGCGGAAATCGCAAAATTACGAAGTACGATATCCCAACAGGTAAGAGAACAACGTGGGGCCGCAAGGGACAGAGAGGTGGACAGGTGGCACAGTGTATCAGAGTTTCGTGGCGAGAAGGCCCGAAAGATATGCATTAGGATTCGCGATATTGCGAACTCTGAAATGTCGATGGAGTAAAGGTACCGTTGAATAGTCAACTCATGAGCGCATCAGAGTTTCGGCGTATCGGGGTTCGGGAGTCGATAGGACGAGTGACTCAACATCGTGAGTGTCGAAATTGTGATAGGGCAAGTTCCGAAATAGAAGGAAAGGTCAATGTTGAATGTCGTCGGGTCTTGGGGAATCGAGGGTACAATTCTCGACCACTGGCCTCGCGAAGTCGTGAAGTCCGATCCTCCGAGTGCAGAGAGGGGATCGCGCGAAAAGTTCTGTGGGTGCAGATTTCCCGACAGGGAAATAGAAGAGCGTTACAGTTCTTCGGGCCAAGGGGAAAGAGAAGATCCTGTGAGCATGCGTTCTTGCAAGCGCGTGCTGCGTCAGATACCATTGATTCCTAAGGGAGGAGGACTGATCCAGGTGGGTATTGATGGCCACCCACCTATTCCAATTGGCTCCTCTTGACAATTTTTAGTTCAACACGTTCTTCTATAATTCTTTGTAATTATGGGTTCTACACTTCTGGGGATGTCTGAAGCCCTACATAGATTCTAGGTGGATATTGGTGGCCACCCACCTAATCCAACTGGATTATCTTGGATGTTTTCATGTCAACACATCTTTTTATACTTACAGGGCCATTTTGGGGCCCTAAAGAACGGTTTTTTGGCTTGCCACAGTCAACTTATGGATGAAGTCAAAGTTTGACGACATAATGTGTAGTTATCGTAAATACCTTTCCAATGGGTATCACTCGCCTAAAATGGAGATCATATGAAAAATTTATGACCCCGAGAAGTTGATATACCAACTTCCCATCGAGGCCCACATAACTTTTGGCATTTCACCTCCTAGGGTTAGGTTTTTGGATGTCTAGGGTTTTTCCATTCATGAGTAATGTTAAAAAGGCCTTTGGAGAATCATTGTAATGATTCTTCTTAGACGAATGCACGTAGCAGCCACATCTCTTCTCAGAGATAGCTACCACCATTCGAGCAAGTTGTTTTCAGTTCTGCAGTTTTACAGTTTCAACCTATTTTATTTATTCAATAGAAGTTATTGTTCACTGGATATTTGTTGTTGTTCTCCATATCTCTGTGTTATTATATTCAGTCTGTTATTCATTTCGTTCCACTCATAAATCCAGATCACTAAGATTTCTTTCTATACACATGAAGGTCATTATGAGTTTTTAGTGATGCCTTTTGGCCTTTGCAATGTTACATCAACCTTCTAGAGACTCATGAGCAAGATGTTTCAACCATTTCTATGCAATTTTGTGGTGGTATTCTTTGGTGATATTTTGATCTACAACAAAACATGGGAATACCACATAGAGCATGTTGACAGAGCCTTGCAATTCCTATAGAACCACCAACTATTCCTAAAATGATCCAAATGTTCTTTTAGGGATTCATAGGTTGAATAATTGGGTCACATTGTAAGTCAAGAGGGAGTACGAGTTGATCCTAATAAATTCACAACTATGCAATATTGACTCTGTCCCAAAACCCTGAAGACATTGCATGGATTCTTAGGACTTATAGGCTACTATATGAATCTTGTGAAAAATAATGGAAACATTGTTTCTCCCTTAAACTCACTACTCAAAAGAAGTCCTTTGTTTGTAGTGAGGCTATTGAACATGCATTCTTGGCATTAAAGGATGCCATGTGCATGAATCTAGTATTAGTAGTTCCATATTTTACTAAGACATTTATCTTGGAATGTGATGCCTTGGGAATAGGTCTTGGAGTGGTATTGATGCAAGAAGGGGGGCCTTTGACATTCACCAAATAATTAGTTACGTTACCACCATTTGGGTATATCCACATATGAGAACGAGATGAATGCCATCCTGCATGTAATAGAGACCTGGTGTCCATATCTCATAGGGCGATGTTTCCAGATCAATATTAACCATTATAGTCACAAGTACTTTCTTGAACAAAGGTTATCCTTACAAGATAAACATAACTGGGTCACCAAGCTACTAGGGTATGATTACAATATTGTTTATACGAAGCATAGTTGATGCCTTATCTCAGGAATTTGAGGAGGATGGATCCCTCTTTTCCTTATCTTTACCTATTCTAGGTTGGCTTGAGGAAGCTTGTCAAGAATGGTTGGTAAATGACACTATTATTCAACTCATCCACCAACTTCAAGAAGATCCCAACCCTCCTAAAGGGTATACATGGTAGATAGATACATTGTGATATAAAGGAAGCATTATTCTAGTAAAGAATTATTCCTTAAAACAAAGAATTTTATAGGAATTTAATTCATCACCTATGATAGGTCACTAAATATTTCATAAAACATGTGAACAAATAACAAAGAAACCAAGATCATTGCAACTTATACTAATCCCAACACACATATGGGATGACATTGCTATGGATTTTACAGTGGGACTTTTAGGGGTGGGAAACAAATCCATGATCATGGTGGTAGTCGATTGTCTCTCCAAATATTCCCATTTTTCTGCCTTACCATATCCATTTATCCCCTCCTCAGTTTCCCAAGTCTTCCTTGATCAATTTTTTAAGTTACATGGCATGCCCACTTCCGTTATATTAGATTGGGACCCTACCTTCACTAGAAAATTTTAGTAGGATTTGTTTAAACTATAGGGTACCCAACTCAAAATGAGCACGACATACACCCCCAAATAGATGGTCAATCTGAAGTGGTCAACAAGTTCCTAGAAACCCATTTTAGATGCTTTGACTGTAAAAACCACAACAATGGGCACAATGGTATCCCATCGCATAATGGTGGTACAATGCCTCTTATCATGCAACTACCAAAATGGCCCCATATGATTTTGTTTATGGAAAAAACCCATTGTTAGTCACCTCATATTTACTAGGCACTTCCAAGTTTCAAGAATTGGATCACACACTCAATCCTAGATAAGTCGTTCTCCACATACTAAAGGACAATTTGGTTATGGATAAAAATTGAATGAAACAACAAGAAAACCAAGATCACTTTGAATGTTCTTTTGTGGTAGGGGATTGTTTCTTCACCTTCAACCCTATAAACAAACATAACTCAAAGAAAAAACACATCATATTTAGTTAGCACTAAAGTCCTATGGACCCTATGAGATCATCTAGCACATTGGACAAGTAGCCTACAAATTGGCTCTTCTAGCCCACTCCAAGATTCATCCAATATTTGATGTGTCTTGTCTAAATAAGGTTGCGGGATCGAAGTGAAAGGTGTAAACCAACTTACAATAACTTGATGAAGAAGGATCCATTTGGATTCATCCAGAAGTAGATTAGATACCATACATTGTCAAATCAATGAAGTACTGATCTAATGCAAATGCATGCAAATGGAATATGCCACATGGGAACCAACCATGATCCTACAACAATTTCTTCATCTTCATCCTTGAGGACAATGCTGCTATGGAAGGGGGATGACATGTTAGGGTCATACCCTAACCTCCATACTTTAGGCCAAAGAGGAGTTAGTTAATTGTTGTATGTGGCCATCCTCTTGGTATAAGGCCCACTAGGTAGTTGGTACGGATTAGTGACATAACCACAAGTAGTTAGGTTTTTGATATGGAAAATCTATTTAAAGAGATATGATATCGTGGAATGTTTGTCATGTGTTGTGTATTTGGAGCTCTTCTTAGTGAAAGGTCTCCCCACCTTAAGAGGAAAATGAACATTTTTTTCCTTCTTCACATTATCATAATTTAAGGGTATCTTTTACAAACTTCATCTTATTGTCTCTTGTTTCTAGTTATTTTGCAATTATATTCTATGTATACTTGGTTGTATTCCAATTTTAAGGGTTAAGGAACACTACATGCGAGGAACTTTATGATGTTGAACTCATGCATTTATTTCAAGAGAACTTGTCAGTGGAAGGATGCATTAATAAGTTCCAAGTCTTGGAGGCTAATATAAAACACTACAAATCTAGTTTGATACATCTAAGTTTCAAATATGAGGACATAAATATAGATAGAGTTAAGAATATTTAAACTTGTTTCTTTGAGAAAATCCATTACTATAGCTAAAATATCAAAGTGTCATGTTGAATCTATAAATAAAAAAATACTCGGCTCTAGTAAAAACAATTATGCATATGATAAGAGGGATAAAGAAGATAGAAAATATAAAATGACAAAAACGAAATCCCCTAGACACCAACCCACTAAAACCTTAATCTCTCACTATTAAATCTCTTTTGCAAAGGCTCTAAACTCTAGTTTAAGGATCATGTATGTAATGCTAAAAAAACAGTTTATGTATAAATAACTACACCAATCTGTATTTAAATCTAAAATGAGGATGATACTCTCCTTGAACAACTAGATTTTAACTCTAGTGCACAAGAGCACTTCTCTATATGATTAAAAATAAGAGAATCCTTAATCTCCCTTATTTCTATGTCTAGTTTGGGTATACTTTATCCCTTCAATAACAAATGTTATAGTTCATTTTGGTAGTACCATAAACATTCTTAAGTAGCAAGAATTTAAGTTTTGGGGTATGTATGTGATAGAGAGAATGCTTTTCAATCATCATCCTAGGGCATAGATATATCCAAAGTGAAGTTGTAGTGCACAAGGTTAAACTTACCATAGAATACAATATCCTCAAAAATTTGTTTTATGCCATAAATGTTATATATGTTAGATGAATATATGCTTTTTTAATATATTCAACAACTTATTATCCCCTTCCCTTCGGGCTAAGGGACTATTAGTAATCGATTTTCACTCTTGTTATTAACTTGGCACCAAAACCAATGAATTATTATTGTTTTAACCAAAGTTTTTTGAATATCATATAATTTTCTTTATAACATAACCTAAGTTTTCACTTCAACGTCTTATTTGGCCTCTTCTCAAGGAACAAGGAGAAGATACCTTAGTATATATTGGTTTAAAGCATAGATTTTCATATTCAACTTTACTAGACGAAGTAATGCTAGAACTAAGTCTAGCATTACTTCTTAACATTAAATGTTTGAGCATGGTCCATAGTGCATAGAGAAATTGCTATTGACTTTATCGGCTACCATGTAGACTACCATGCAATCGTGTGTTCCTACACGAGTGTGCTCCTGCTTATTCCTCTTAGTTATCTGCATAATCTTATACATGTTCTTTACCTCAACCATATACACAAAGCACATAATTTTTCCTCTCCAATCTCCCCATGAAATTTATGCAGCAGCCAACCGCATCTAGTATCTATCCTTGCTAGCTAAGACCCGATGCATGCTAAACCACTCACCTTTATTTCTACCTGACGCCTGAACTAGAGATTTGATGGTTCTTTGCTTTTCTTATTTGGGGATAGGATATATTCCATGGATCATGCATGTTTCGGTGTAGGGGTGATCAACTACCCACCTTCCCTATTGATCGATGCAGCTAGCCAGTAAGTCTGCGAAGTAAGCAATATTTTGAAAAATTACTTCTCTATGTAAGTTTAGAATAATGTTCAAAGGAAGTAAGTAATATTTTGCAAAAAATGATATCTAAAGTGTGCTTTGTTGTTTTTTTGGCATTTGATTCAGAATAAATACTTATTGGATTACAGTTGGCACTGTGATATATGTCATGCCCAATACTAGTTTCAGTCTTCCCAGGTGGCACTGTGCTTCCCAGAACTTGGGTGCATCTGCCAAGAACATGAATTCCAAGCATGAATTTCCTTTCCGGATGGTCTCTTTCATCGACCCCTTCACCATTAGCTTATCGTTCCCATTTTTCAAGGTGTTTCTTTCCATGTACAATTTAATATAAGAAATGTTTAGAAATACATTTTATAATGATCTATCCATGTGATGAGAGTAAGATGAGATCAATGCATACCCCGCTTGATACATGTCCAAAGATAATTTAGCCAACACAATCTGCATCTCTTTCTGCATCTTCGTAGCCATGAAAATGAATACACAAGCTAAATTTATAAGCATACGAATAACTATAATGTTAGCCGTGGAATTTCAGGTCAATAAACTGGGTAACTAAAAATTTAGATCTATTCAAATGATCACATGCTTGTATTTGTGATGGCCCTGGTAAATAATTTGATGAAATTGATAACCCTGAACTTTGAAACTTTTCTTAAAAAAAAAAACATGATGTATAACAACTGGTGGGATAGGCAGAGTGAGCATCGAACCTTCTTTCTTGAAATGAAGAGTGATTCAAATTACTTCCATCTCTCTTACACAACTTTCTTGCAATCCAGCGAAGAGGGTGTTGAGGAAAAGATATGAAATGATCTTACTCAATCATTTTCAGACCTTGCTTGGCTAAAGAAAGATAGACGGGAATATCACCCTATGTTTATAACCATCAAAATTTGTATCCTAATTCACAAATATTGATTACAAGTGCTTAGGCTGATTTTTTTTTATAAATGAAAGCTTTATGAAAAATTCATTATTTATGTAATTTTATGAATATAACAGATGCCGAAATAAATATAGAGACATAAGTAAAGACACCAAGTCAATAATTAAAATAGATGAGACATAAAGCAATCGTTTATTTCATTCCAATTCATCAAAATAATCGTTCTCTTTACAAAATTCCTTGAGGAAGTTTTGGACCAAAGTCAAACTTAAATGTCCCCGATGAATCATACAAAAGGAATTCTGACAGAAAGTAAAAAAATGAACTTTAAAAGTTGGATCAGCTTGCCACAGATTGTTTCCCACTCGACTCCGCATAATAGCCTTTGTCAGTCATGAAATTTAATTCACAAACAAACAAGTCTACACAGATTATCAAAGATAGATCGACACCTCTGGAAAACAAGTGTCTGAATGATGTAATTCAGCCCTGAATATTGCTTTCTACAATACGAACCTGCTATCATAAAATATAATTAGGCTTCCAATGAATTAAAGAATGAATGAAAACTTAATTATCTCAACAAAAACTCAAAGAACAGATCTTAGTATGCTTCTCCTTCTATTCTCCTCTTGGTCCTCCTTTTCCTTTTTCATTTAAGCAATTTGAATTAGTTGAAGTAGTTGAACTACTTCTTTAGTTAAGTTAACTAAAACTCAACCAACTTTTAAGTTAAGGGGGAAAAGTAATAATATCATAATAAGGGTTTTTAATAAATAATAACTAGTAGGTGGGACCCCTTGTGACTCCCTTTAGTTCTTTAACAATCATAACACAACTAGTTAATAAAAAAAACACATCCCTCCTTGTGACTCCCATCATCACTTTCATATTTTGACAATTTATATCAATGACAATTGAAATTATTTCCAAAATATATTACCATATATCCAAAAAATAGTGTGTTGTCCAAAATTTCAAAAGTCAATTGTTCTCAACAATCAATAACAAAAAAACTTAAAATCCATATTTGCCACTCTAGGAGGCAATCTTTCCCTTGTTGCTGCTGTCACCCTTTGATCTTTCTGAATTTTCCTTAGGCTGTGTGGAGCCTTTAGGCCTAATATCACTGATCACATGAGAGAAATCATCTCTCAAATGCATGAGGGAGGACAAGGATTTGGAAGAGTCATTTGAGGGTGAGGAGGGGGAAACAACGACTTTTCCTTTGTCGGGAGCATGGTGGGCCTTGGTTTTTAACCTTTTTATTTCATGGGAAGATTGTACTAGTGAGTGGACAGGGGCATCTTGGACAATTTGATTAACATGTGGAGGAGAAGGTAGAGACAAGTTAGGCCAGCCATGATTTTGGGAAACTAATGGGTGGACAATCTCTTGCCATCGGTCGTTTTCAGAGATTTCAGGTTGTAGTGAAACATGAGGGGGCACTGGGATACTAGGGACTTGTGGAGCTTGGAAGGGAGGCCTTTCAGGCATAGTTTGGACCACTCCTTGTCCAATCCAGTTAAAAAATAAAGCTTGAAATAGCTGGCCTAACTCTTGCGAGTCTACATCAAAGTGTATAGAGAACCTTGGCCTTCTAGCACCCCTGTTCCAATTTCTTGTTCCTATGTCACCCTGACTATGAATACCTCTACCAAAAAGCTCATTCTTGTATGCATTATTGATTAGCAAATAGTTTCTTCAATAACCATACATGACAACTCTTTTAAATATGATTTTTTTTTTGGCTCAACAACATATCAGACTCATGCAATCCAAACCATACAAATCGTTTAATGTTTGTCAATGAGCATGGGGTGAACAAGGATTATGGGATATGTGAGGGATTGCATTTAGCAAAAAGTGTTAAAATGAGGGGGAATAGATCATGCTTACTTCTCATAGACATCAAACAATCAACTGTATCGTAAACCAAAAGAATATATCAGTGTAATTCATCCCCGTGCGATTTGTTTAATTGTTATAATAAATAATTTATCTTAACTATAATTAAATTTTAAGAACAAGGAGTGGATAGTGTATATGGGAAGGCGAGGGGAGTTGTAATGTGCGAAAAGTGAAATAATGGTAGGGAAAAGAATGAATATTGTTCGAAAAACCAATTAAGTAATCCATAAAAACAGTTATGTATCCAATACAAATGATCCAACACCAATTAAACCATTACTGTGACCAATTAAACAATTATTGTGTGTTAAAACTTGTTCACTGTCCCACATTTACATCTTCAACTTTTTTTTATCAACATAGTGTATCATCATACTCAGAATTGCTATGCCTTTCAACCTTCCTGTTAATAGAATTATTGTTTCTTTTCATTTACTTCTCTTTTTATTTAAAACAAACTCCACAGGAACACACAGTCATATTATTTCATCCTTGTTCAACATATATCTCTATAGAATATCAACTAATGTCCATAATTCGTAAATCCCCAAATCAAACATAGACACAAGTCTTTTCTGAGTTGAACAGACTCTTTTAAAACATGCCCGATTCCATTCTTTTGACAATATTAACAATTACATTTGCAATGAAACCATACTACTAAAAACCCGTGCTTCATCATTGATGGTGCAATAAACAAAAATGATGCACGATGTCTCCATAAACCATACACAATGAACAACCAAGTCACAGTCATAAATTTTCCAATTTGTAATGATCCCGATTGGGACAAATTAAACACACAACTGTTGCCAAATTTAATTGATACCATGATGTAGGAACACACAGACAAACGCATAACGAAAAGAGGCATCCCTATGACTGCACATTATCGTTTACTCCCAATCAACCAATTTAATAAAAAAAAATGAGATGGGTTATCGAATCAACTGTCACAACAAAAGGAGACAACAACTGTATACCAATTCTCATTTCCAATTACAACTTTCCAACAACCCGACAAAACAGAGATGAGACAATAATCAAAGCCATTGTCAAAACCACTCAACCAACTTATGACAGTCAACAAGACACCTGACAAGAGTGCGACTGGTTGAGTTTATCAAAACAGGGTGCTGTAACCATGAACATAAGAAAAAATCAAGGGTTCGCTTGATCACCAAAACACAGGGAGACTGGAGGTTGACCATATCAACAGTAGGTGGGAAACCTTCGAAACAAGCACGATGGAACCACAAGATTTTATAACTCTTAGCTTCTAAAATAGCATGACAATTCAACACCAGGTAGGGTAGGCAATGATGCAGAGGAGCAAAGACTGCTCACTGGACAGTAACCAATACCAAGAATGCGTAGAGGCATAACCCTCACGATTTTCAAGAGCTGAACCAATTTTTAACAATGCCAATGGAAATGCAGACCCCGGGTATTACTAACAACCTTAAAGCATGCTTCTTGGCATAATGTCCATCCCATAACCAATTGTGTTGATGCCAATACCACAAAATAAGCCCACGACCAGGTGAAAAATCCACAAACATACCTCTAGAGGATACACAATGACCAAAAGGTAGTTCGAAACATACACAACAACCCCATAGCAACCGAATACAACTAGATATGGTTACCATAACTATGAGGAGGCGACCAACAAGGCTTAATAGAGAGAAACCATCCAACAAAATACCCATAACTACTTAAAACAATAGAGAGACATCATAGTTTCCACCACACAGAACAACCAATGAAATCACAACTTCAACCACCAATTTTTCCATTTGCAAACAAATAGCCACACATTCATTCCAGAAAAAATAACCAAGCATTTACATAGTTGCCAATCTCAGGAAAACACAAATAAACACATTACCGAGCCATTTCATACACATAGTGAAGTTCATGGATGGGAAAAAAGAACCATACCTATAACCAATGGCTTTAAAAATGCGATCTGGTCGAGCAGTTCCTTCCATGCCTGAATCTCGGAGCTTAACCACATCAAAACCAAATGAACAATAACCATGCTAGGGTGACGACCTGGTGGGAGAGGTATGGAGTAACGTACATTTACTGCACGTCGCTTCCATCCTCCACTCTATTCAATTTCGTAGTACACGACAGCTAGCCAAAACCATACCATTAATCCCATGCCATTAATTCCATGCATCGAAACTTGCACATATTGCTTACCAATTGCACCACCCCAATCCATATTAACCATTGCAAAAACCATACCATAACATATATCAAATGTTCCCAATATAACTCAATATAATTTGTATAGCCACTAACCATTGCTAGTTAGGACTAACACTAATTCCTTTTTATTTCATTTGCACATAGTATAACATATTATAGTATAGTTCCCTTTCTCAGATTTTTTTCATAAGTCTCTTTCCATTGATATTGTTTCTTGTTGTTACTAACATGTGTCTTGTGCAGGTGTGAAAGGTAATGAATCATGGAGACAATATCAAATGTAACAACAGTACATATAGCCATTCATAACATGGAATTTAGAGCTTAGAATAACAGAATCAACACATAAAATGCATTATCCATTTGCCATTATGTCGCAAACAAAACCAAGACTGCATCATCAATCATATAGAACCCTGTAAGAAACATCGAAACAACAACGTAAAATGTGTGATAAGACTATCTATGAGCCTCCAGTCTACAAGGGGGTCCCACCTACTAGTATTATATATCATTAGCATAGTTTAAATAATAGGCTTTAGCAATACTTTGCGAGCGAAATCCTCGTTGCGATTTTTATCGTGAACAAACTAGAAACTCCACAGGGAAATATTTTTCCAACAGATTAAGAACTCAGACTGTATGGTCTTGTAGACCAAGAACAACAGATCAAGAAGGTATAACCAAAATTATTATGCAACAGGGTGAAGTGAGTGGATTTAATGGAAAAATGACCGGGAATTTGGGAATAACTCATGAAAAATGTTGAGTATGAGGGGGTTTATCCCTGTATGCATAATCATTGAACCAAAATTTGCTCTTGACTTCAAGGAGGAAGAAAAAAATTATGGAATTTCTCTTTTAATTCTCAATGGATGAAGAAATGGAAAGCATAAGCGAGAGATAACCAATTTATTTATAAGACAACAATGAAGGTAGATAACAAATTCAATTATGATTTCAGGGGGAACATCGTAAAAATTGTGTAAGCTTGATTGTTACTGACTAACAATACCTTGCATGAGTGTCACTGTGGAAAAACTGATCCAACATCTTATTCTTGACCAAAATTAAACTAAAAGATGGAAAGCAATAAAATTCATGACAGAAATGGGACTGCAAAATTTAAACCGTGGAAATAAAATGGCGAAAGTGAAAAAGCAGCAGGAAGCTATTAAAAGGAAAGAAGAATTTAAACTACGGTAAAAGAAGAATTGAAAAGTAGTGGTGAAAATGAAAACAGAACTAGACTACTAATATACAGAAAATCCAAACAACGTTAAAACCCTTCAAGTTGGTTCCACGTAGTGTTGTAAGTGAGAATCGTTAGTGATGTAGGAAAACAATCGCTCCTGTAAATCTTTTATAATGTAAGAGTTAGTACCTAGGACAAAATTGATCTTGAAAGGACTCAACCATAGTTTTTGAAACTTTGAGACAATTGATAGCCCTTTAAAGTACACGATTAGATCATCAAGATAGACAGGAATAATCTTACCAATCAAATCGTTGAAATTTATTTGCATACGTATTTTAAAAGTGGTCCTCGCATCAGATAAGATAGAAGGCATACATTTGTAAGTCAAGGTATCCCAATGAGTAATAAATGTGGTTTTGTATTTATCTCCCCCTTTTACCTTGATTTGATTGTAACCGGAAAACCATCAAGTAAGGGCATCATCTGTGACCCTGCAACTTGCTGCAAAATCATCTCCATGTTAGGGAGAGGAAAGTGATATTTTATACTAGCCTGTTTTAATGCATGAAAGTCAATGCATAATCTGATATGACCAATTGTTTTCCATACAGGAACCAAATTGGAAACCCATTCAAAATATTTGACCGGAAAGATGATTCCAGCTTTCAAGAGTTTTTCCAACTCTTTTCGAATAGTTGCTTCCAGTGCAGGGTTGATAGGTCTTTGTTTTTGCCTAACTGATTTTATGCCTTCCTTGATGGGAGTGGCATGATGTATAAGGGCAAGATAAAAACCACGGAGATCCTCATAAGACCAAGCAAAAACATTTTGAAATTCACCAAGCAACTTGGAAAACTTCATTTTCTCTTCATCAGAACATTGGTCACCTATTTTAACATTCTTTGGAGACTTGGGTGTCCCAATGTTCAAGGAGATGGTTTCACCCACCTTCCTTTTCGACTCCTCTTATTTATGTTTCTCTTTATTGCCTACATCACTCGATGAAAATGAAATCTCTAGAGGAGTCAAGCCTTTAGGAATCTTGTTATCTTCTATGGATATAATTTCCTGGGATTATAAGGTTCATTTTGAATGAAAACACAGATGATCTCATCATTAGGGAAAACCTTCCAGGATTCTCTATTGTCAGGGATGTGGATGATATAGAGATTTAAAAGTACAATCAAGTCTGTGTGGAAGAAGTTGTCAATTAGGAGAGGTTGCAAAAACAACTAACCAATCAACCATTGAATTTAATTCCCTCTTAACATGAGTAATGATGAAAGATAATAGGTTCGAGATAAGTGCCCAAACAGTTTGGGTGTATCGTTTCATCAACTTGTTGCTAGGAGAGTATATCTTATGTACAAGGTTCACAACAAGCTTGGAATCTCCAAAAACTATAAGGTGACCACAACCTAGATTATAGGCATTTTCAATGCCTAATAATAAAGCTTCTAATTCAATGACATTGTTTGTGCAAACAAACTCCAACCTGTAAGAAAAGTTATGAATTTTCCCCACAGGAGAGTACAAGATTATGCCATCTCTGTTACCTTCACTTGAGCATGAACCATCAAAGTGCATGTGCCACATATCATCATCTAAGTCGATTTGTTCCAAAGGAATGTTATCCTCCTCAAAAAAGATGGAATACACCCCTAGGTCCTCTTCGATATAGTTCACATTAGGTTGTGGGACACTCTCTATGTAAGGTGAAATCCTTCCCTCTCTAAGGACTATAATATTTTTACCATTCCGAGGAATGGATAAGTGTGTCCAGTCGAGTGAGAGGTATCCACCCGTCAAATCTTTCCAATCTCTTCCTAATATGATTGAGTAATTGCTTACTGGCATATCAATTACCCGAATACTAAGGGTTATCCTTATTTCAGGGTATGCACACAAAACTAAGGTCACATATTTAATCTCACCTATGGTCGTTTGTTGTAGACTATTATAAGAGAGCATGCTTCTGGCGTTTTCATTTGTACAAGACAATCCTAGCTCTTCCATAATAATATTTGACATTACACTTGGGCCCGTACCGCCATCATTGAGGAAACAATGGGCAATCTTATCCATTATCTTTATAGAAATATAAAAAGGGGGACTTTTTACAGGGTATCTAAAGTTATGTACACCTACTTTATTTACAAATGAATCATCTTCATTTACTTCCTCAGAGAGGTTGGCTACAACGAAAGCTTTTCCTTCCATGAATTGTTTTATATTCCTCTGTTGTTCAGGGATAACAACCATGTCCAGAAGGGTTGCATCTGCTTTGATGTTGGCCAACCGATTCAAAATATTGTATTTGGAAGTGGGGAGAGGGGAGGTAATTCCTTGACTGTCAGGAACCTTAGGAACCTGAACATTAGAATTTGGTGAGGATGAGCTCGGGATAGAAGAATTGTGGGGAGGATCATATTTTCCTTTGGGAGTGTAGGATTTTCTCCTAGTATTGATGATCATGACATCTTCTGGATTTGCAAAATCTAGGACTACGATGGTAGTTTCTGGTCTTTTACCAAAGATATTATCTCTGGTGATCTTCCTTACCTCACATGTGGTTTCCTCATGGTGCTCCTTGCAAAAGTTACACCAAATTCGAGGCATGATAGCTTTAGGCTGAAAAATATTTTCAATTGGAACTCTAAAGGGGGGTGCAGAAGAGGATGAAGCTCTAGGGGTGAGAGGGGAGACATTTCCCTTTCACTACTACCCTATCATTAGATTATTCATATCTTGTACTAACTGTAAGAGGGAGGATATTTATGTTTGTTTAACCGATTCTCCCTGAGGAAGACCCGTTCTTTCGAGTTGTTCTTCATACTCCAAACACGAATGCAGAGCGGAACCGAGGTTATCAATGGATTTTTCCTCAATCCTATGATGATAGGGGGAAGGTAATGCATTATAATTATGCATGAAAGTGGCTTGTTTCTGAGGTCGAATGAGTTCAAGGATTTGATTGCATAGCTTAGTGAAACACAAGTTGAAGGACTTGATGGTCTCACCATCTTTATAAGCAATGTTATTGTACTCCCGTAACTTCTTAGCTGGGCTTTTAGATTGCCCATAGGTGGATTTGAACCAATAGACTAACTCCTCCCAAGTAGACAAAATCTTAGGAGGAAGGTCAAAGAAATTGGCCACAACCTTTCCTTTCAAGGAATTGACAAATAAGCACATGCAAGTATCGTTGTCATTGGCTCCTATGTTGTGAAAGGCATTAGAAAATGCCACTAGGCATTCATTTGTAGTGACAATCTTATTTTCTAAAAACCTAGGAAGATGCTCTTTGAATTTAGGAAGTGGACGAGTAATAGGTGATAGGTTAAGAGGAGAGGAAACATGCCACGGTGTGGTTGTAACGTCTTCTTCAAATTGAAAATGCCCATACTTTTTAATGACTTTGGTGGGGTTTGTGGTAGATTGGATAGGGAAATGGTGGCTATATACGCTACCAATCACTGACGAAGCTGAAGAATGAGAGGAGGAAGCACTTCCAGTGCCACCAGAGCCACCACTAGATGCCATCTTGTGGATGATAGGTAAGGGAGAGAAATATGAACTGTATGAATCAGACAAGGTTCTCCTTAGAGAATTTTTTTGGGTAGATAGCACAACGTTCCTTCTTCCCATTTCAACAATAGGATTGATTTCAGGTGATAAGCCTCTTCTCCTCCTAGAAACACGAGGGTCTAAGGACATGAAAAGAAGGTCAAAGATGAAGGACAAGAAGGTTATTGCCGATTTCTAGGCTGTCTACGTCTAGCTTCCCAACATTCTTGGACATTGATGTCTCATTCAATTTCTTCCCATGAATGATTAAGCTCATCCCAAGTATTAGCAGTGTCTAAAATGGTGTTAAAAAAATTCAAAGCAATGTTGGTCTGATCTTGAAGACCGAGCTCAATATTAGGCTGCCTTGCAACATGTACAGTCATTAAAAAACAAAACAATCAAAGAATCAATATTAGAAAAATAGATGTAGTCGATGATAATCAAGCATAAAAATCAACCAGAGAGATATTGAAGATCTCCCCAGTATGGTCGCCAAATAAATGTTGAGTAAAATATATGAAATGATCTTACTCAAGAATTTTTAGACCTTGCTTGGCTAAATAAAGATAGACGGGAATATCACCCTATGTTTATAGCCATCAAAATTTGTATCCTAATTCACAAGTATTAATTACAAGTGCTTAGGCTGTTTTTTTTTTATATATAAATGAAAGCTTGCTGAAAAATTCATTATTTATGTAATTTTCTGAATATAACAGATGCTGAAATAAATATAGATACAAAAGTAAAGACACCAAGTCAATAATCAAAACAGATGAGACATAAATCAATCATTTATTTCATTCCAATTCATCAAAATAATCATTCTCTTTACAAAATTCCCTGAGGAAGTTTTGGACCAAAGTCAAACTTAGATGTCCCCGATGAATCATACAAAAGGACTTCTGACAAAGTAAAAAACCGAACTTTAAAAGATGGATCAACTTTCCACAGATTGCTTCCCACTCGACTCTGCACAATAGCCTTTGTCAGTGATGAAATTTAATTCACAAACATACAAGTCTACACAGACTATCAAAGATAGATAAACACCTATGAAAAATAAGTGTCTGCATGATGTAATTCAAACCTGAATCTTGTTGTCTACAATAGGACCCTGCTATCATAAAAGAGAATTAGGCTTCCAATGAATTAAATAATGAATGAAAACTGAATTATCTCAACAAAAACTCAAAGAGTAGACCTTAGTATGCTTCTCCTTCTATTCTCCTCTTGTCCCTCCTTTTCCTTTTGCCTTTAAGTAGTTTGAATTAGTTGAAGTAGTTGAACTACTTCTTTAGTTAAGTTAACTAAAACTCAACCAAATTTTTAGTTAAGGGGGAAAAGTAATAAAATCATAATAAGGGTTTTAAATAAATAATAACTAGTAGGTGGGACTCCTTGTGACTCCCTTTAGTTCTTTAACAATCATAACACAACTAGTTAATAAAAAAAAACATCCCTCCTTGTGACTCCCATCATCACTTTCATATTTTGACAATTTATATCAATGATAATTGAAATTATTTCCAAAATATATTACCATATATCCAAAAAGTAGTGTGTTGTCCAAAATTTGAGAAGTCAACTGTTCTCAACAATCAATAAACAAAAACACTTAAAATCCATATTTGCCACTTTGGGAGGAAATCTTTCCCTTGTTGTTGTTGTCACCCTTTGATCTTTCTGAATTTTCCTTAGGCTGTGTGGAGCCTTTAGGCCTAATCGCACTGATCACATGATAGCAATCATCTCTCAAATGCATGCGGGAGGACACGGATTTGGCAGAGTCATTTGAGGGTGAGGAGGGGGCAACAATGACTTTTCCTTTGTCAGGAGCATGGTGGGCCTCGGATTTTAACCTTTTTCTCACATGGGAAGACTGTACTGGTGAGTGGACAGGGGAATCTTGGAGAATTTGATTAACAGGTGGGGGAGCAGGTAGAGACAAGTTAGGCCAGCCACGATCTTGGGAGACTTTCGGGTGGACAATCTCTTTCCATCCATCATTTTCAAGGATTTTAGGTTGTAGTGAAACATGAGGGGGAACTAGGATACTAGGGACCTATGGATCTTGGAAGGGAGGCCTTTCAGGCCTAGGTTGTACCACTCCTTTCCCAATCTAGTTAAAAAATCCAACTTGAAATAGCTCGCCTAAATCTTGCGAGTCTGCATCAAAGTGTATAGAGAACCTTGGCCTTTTAGGGCCCCTGTTCCAATTTCCTCTTCCTCGGTTACCCTGACCATGACTACCTCTGCTGAAAAATCTCATTCCTCTATGCATTATTGATTAGCAAATAGTTTCTTCAACAACCATACATGACAACTCTTTTAAATATGAAACAAAATTTAGCTCAACAACATATCAGACTCATGCAATCCAAACCATACAAATTGTTTAATGTTTGTCAATGAGAAGGGGGTGAACAAGGGTTCTGGGATATGCGATGGATTGTATTTAGCGAAAAATGTTAAAATGAGGGGGAATAGATCATGATTACTGCTCACAGACATCAAACAATCAACTGTATCGTAAACCAAAAGAATATATCACTGTAATTCATCCCCGTGCGATCTCTTTAACTGTCATAACACATAATTTATCTTAACTATAATTAAATTTTAAGAACAGGGAGTGGATAGTGAATATGGGAAGGCGAGGGGAGTTGTAATGTGCAAAAAGTGAAATAATGTTAGGGAAAAGAATGGACATTGTTCGAAAAACCAATTAAGTAATCCATAAAAACAATTTTGTATCCAATACAAATGATCCAACACCAATTAAACCATTACTGTGACCAATTAAACAATTACTGTGTGTTAAAACTTGTCCACTGTCCCACATTTACATCTTCAATTTTTTTTTTATTAACATAGTGTATCATCATACTCAGAATCGCTATGCCTTTCAACCTTCCTGTTAATAGATTTCTTGTTTCTTTTCATTTACTTCTCTTTTTATTTAAAACAAACTCCACAGGAACACACAGTCATATTATTTCATCTTTGTTCAACATATATCTCTATATAATATCAACTAATTCCCATAATCCGTAAATCCCCAAATCAAACATAGACACAGGTCTTTCCTGAGTTGAACAGACTCTTTTAAAACATGCCCGATTCCATTCTTTTGACAATATTAAGAATTAAATTTGCAATGAAACCATACTACAAAAACCCCATGCTTCATCATTGATGGTGCAATAAAAAAAAATGATGCATGATGTCTCCATAAACCATACACAGTGAACAACCAAGTCAGAATCATCAATTTTCCAATTTGTAATGATCCCGATCGGGACAAATTAAACACACAACAACCAACAACTTCAATTGATACCATGATATAGGAACACACATACCAATGCATAAGGAAAAGAGGAATCCCTATGACTACACATTACTGTTTATTCCCAATCAACCAATTTAATAATAAAAAACGAGTTGGGTTATCGAATGAAATTTAGCAACAAAAGGAGACATCGACTGTATACCAATTCTCATTTCCAATGACAACTTTCCAACAACCTGATAAAACAGAGACAAGACAATAATCAAAGCCACTGTCAAAACCACTGTCAAAACCACTCAACCAACTTATGACAGTCAACAAGACACCTAACAAGAGTGCGATTGGTTGAGTTTATCAAAACCAGGCTCTGTAACCATGAACATAAGAACAAATCAAGGATTCGCTCGGTCACCAAAACATGGGGAGACTGGAGGTCGACCATATCAACAGTAGGTGGTAAACCTTTGAAACAAGCATGGTGGAACCACAAGATTTTATAACTCTTAGCTTGTAAAATAGTGTGACAGTTCAACACCAGTTAGGGTAGGCAACGATGCAGAGGAGCACAGATTGATCACTAGACAATAACCAATACCAAGAATGCGCAAAGGCATAACCCTCACACGTTTTCAAGAGCTGAACCAATTTATAACCATGCAAATGGAAATGTGGACCCCAGGGTTTACAAACAACCATAAAGCATGCTTCTTAGCATAATGGCCATCCCATAACCAATTGTGTTGATGCCAATACCACAAAATAAGTCCACGACCAGGTGAAAAAACCACGAACATGGCTCTGGAGGATACACAGTGACTAAAAGGTAGTTCGAAACATACACAACAACCCCATAGCAACTGAATACAAACGAATATGGTTACCATAACTGTGAGGAGGTGGCCAGCAAGGCTTAACAGAGAGAAACCCTCCAACAAAATACCCATAACTACTTAAAACAACATAGAGCCATCATAGTTTCCACCACACAGAACAACCAACGAAATCACAACTTCAACCATCAATTTTTCCATTTGCAAACGAATAGCCACACATTCATTCCAGAAAAAAACACCCACACATTCATTCCAGAAAAAAACACCCACACATTTACATAGTTTCCAATATTAGGAAAACACAAATCAACACATTACCAAGCCATCGTTCGTTTCATACACAAAGCGAAGTTCATGGATGGGAGAAAAGAACCATACTTGTAACCAATGGATTTAAAAATGTGAGTTGGTCGAGCAGTTCCTTCCAGCCTGAATCTCGGAGCTTAACCACAACAAAACCAAATGAACAATAACCATGCTAGGGTGACGGCCCAGTGGGATAAGTATGGAGTGACGTGAATTTACTACACGTCTCTTCCATCCTCCACTCTATTAAATTTCGTAGTACACGACATCCAACCAAAACCATACCATTAATCCCATGCCATTGATTCTATGCATCAAAACTTGCACATATTGCTTGCCAATTGCGCCACTCCAATCCATATTAACCATTGCCAAAAACATACCATAACATATCTCAATTGCACCCAATATAACTCAATATAATTCGTATAGCCACTAACCATTGCTTGTTAGGAATAACACTAATTCCTTTTTATTTCATTTGCACATAGTATAGCATAGTATAGTATAGTTCCCTTTCTCGGATTTTTTTTCATAAGTCTCTTTCCATTGCTCTTGCTTCTTTTTGTTACTAACACGTGTCTTGTGTAGGTGTGACAGGTAATGAATCATGGAAACAATATAAAATGTAGCAACAATAAATATAATCCACTCATAACATGGAATTTAGAGCTTAGAATAACAAAATCAACACATAAAATGAATTATCCATCTGACATTATGTCGCAAACAAAACCAAGACTGCATCATCAATCATATAGAACCCTATAAGAAACATCAAAACAACAACGCAAAATGTGTGATAAGACTATCTCTGAGTCTCTAGTCTACAAGGGGGTCCGACCTACTAGTGTTATATATCATTAGCATAGTTTAAATAATAGGCTTTAGCAATACTTTGCGGGTGAAATCCTCATTGCGATTTTTATCGTCAACAGAGGGGTGAGAACCTGAATGAATTTCGTAACTGAGGTGGAGTATTCCATAAACGTATTCAATGGAGGTGTTATTCCATGTATTTTTCACAAAGACATAGAAATCGAGTGAGATACTTCCAAATTCCATCATAGGTATCATAAATCCAATTATCATAATTATATTTACCCTCTACTCTATCTAATTCATTCTCTTTGTTACATTTGTTTTTATTTTATTTTTGGTAAGCTTGAGTGCTCTCAAAAAAGACTCGAAATTTTAATAATTTAAAAATACAATAGTTTCTAGAGTTGGGTGAGCTTACTAGTTTGGAATATTTTATAGAGTGTGCATAAAAAACATTAGCGGTAGCATGCCTAAAGAGTTGGGGAATATGAGCTCCTTGAAATATATTTACATGTCTGTGATTAATATCACCTGAAGCATTCCAAGGGAGTTTAGATGGTTAAAGAATCTTAATACTTTTTGGGCACCCTCGAATCAGTTGTCTAGAAGTATTCCCAAAGAGTTAGGGTAGTTGAACCATTTGGAGAGCTTGTTTTTGGATGTGAATAACCTAAGTGGGCCCATTCTCATCGAGTTCGGGTGGTTGAAGAGCTTGCAAACTCTCAACCTGGAGTCCAATTGACTCTCTAGAATAATCCCCATTGAATTAGGGGGACTGGATACTTTAAAAACCCTCTTCTTGTGCTACAATGAACCCATTGGAGCCATTTCCCAAGATTTACAACAACTTATGACCTTGGAGGAGCTTTTGCTCAATAATAACCATGTCACTGGAACTATACCATTTACCTGAATACTTCGATGCAGATAATTCAAGTTAACTTTATAATTGGTAGTTAACTGTTATAACCGTGTAGAATAAAAAATAGGAAAAGAAATTGAAATAAATTATGTGTTTTCCTTTAGCTTTCAAAGTACATACAAAGAGAGAAAAGTCCCAAATGACAGATTCATAGTGCTTGAGCCCGGGTGTCGTTAAAAAACTCCAGTGAGTATAGAGTTTACAGATTTTTTATGAGTCCAATTTGAAGGTGATATGCAACGTTTATTTTTAAAATCACAATTCAATATACTTAATCAAATAGATGGTTCAAAAGAAATATAGTTTTTTTGTTCTATCATACAACCTTGCTTCCCCATTTCATGTCACTGTGGATTCAAATTATTTATCATTGGTCACCCTTGCTTATTTATCGTTGGGATTATACATGTGTTTGAACTAGGGACTTAGCCACCATATCAACGTAGGAAATAATAGTTTCTCTGGATATATATCGGTTGAGCTTGGACAGATGAAAAACTTGTAATCTCTTTCCGTAGCTCTCAATATTTTGTCCGGAAGTATTCCCAATGAACTAGGCCAGTTGAATAGTTTTCAGACTCTTCATATATATAAGAATCAACTCTTAGGAAGGATCCCATCGAACCTCAACAATCTAAGAAGTCTTGAAGAATTGTCTTTGGAAAATAACTACCTGTCCAGATAGATACCAAAAACGATTTCAATACATGGCCCCAATATCCAGTCGCTAAGGTTACAGAAAAACATATAACTACCTCAATACCTTTGTCCTTGTCACCTCTCAACAACCTAAATTACTTTGATCTATCGGGCAATAAATTATCTGGTGACCATAATTCTACCCTTGCCTCTCTAGTCACTTCTCCCGCCCAAAAGGGTTTTCTATGACCATTCATTGTTCTTTTCCTGCTGGATCTCTATTGTTCTCATCTTATCCAATCCTGAGAGATGTTGGCGGGAGGATCACAAGGTAGTCTTTCAGTACTTGACCAAAATCGCAGTATCAGGCTTGGGGATAGGGTTCGAGTCACCTACCCAGAACTACCTAGAACACAAGCCTTTGGTGATGAAAGTGAAATTTGCACTGCACCTGGTGAAGTCAGTAACAACAAATGACACTTATAGAGACATGTTGCATTTAGACACCATTTTTTATTAAATACTGTATAACATTGTTTACTTTACAAAGTTATATGTATATTATAATATATATTTCATAATAAAAAATGATATTGTGCCTTGATAAAGATACTTCTGCACATCCACGCAACAGTAACCTGGGCTATTTCTTTGAATTTTAAACATAACATTTAGAAAGTATAATTATCCTTGTTTGCTTCTTTGAATTTTAGACACTATTATTAGAAATATTTCTATTGCATTTAAAAAACATATTTCATTTATGTTGGTCTAATTATTTCGATAGAGAAGGTAGAGGAGACTCATTCCAGGTTTCTCCTCGTTTGTCAAGGTTTGGAAGAAAACTAGATTTCCACCGACTGAATATTGTAGCGTTTCTAAGTCAAACCACATAGACATAGAATCATGTGATGTCTCATCAAGATGAAGGAAGAAGAAGGAAGGATGAAAAGCAAAGCATTTGCATCTCATTCTGTGGATTAAAACCATTAAAATAAAACCCCTACACATCACTTTGTGAATATAATTAAAACGTGTGGTGCGCATGAGGGTTTGGGTCAAATTTTTTTATTTTTTTTTCCATCCATTCCATGAACAATATATCCAACCCATCCTAAGCCAGGGCTGTCCACATTGGAATTTGGGAGCATTTAATTTAAATATCTTTCATTTCATTGTTGGATATAATTTAAATTCATATAACATCCCTTTGTTTTTTTCCTTCCCATCATGTATGATTACGTGTATCCATGTCACTAAATATTGTCGCGCTCCGCCCACCCTAAGATCTTCTTTTGATTCCCCTTCTGCTTGTCTCCCCCATTCTGTTGGAAATAATGAGAGGGGGGTGAATCAATATTTAGATAAATTAGTATTTTTGAACTTGTACTTCAATCATATCATGTATTCAATTTATATCCAATCAACAATGAAGAATATCCAATGAACAATGAAGAATAGTCTAAGAGATACACCAATACACCATGCACCATATATAAGAAGTAATCATGTATTGTTGTTCAAAGGAAGTAATGACTTCCAGGTAGCTACAACTTCCAAATATAAAGGGAGGGATAAAACTCCAAAAGGAAGATACAATCCTCCAATATCAAGAGAGGTTTGACCTCTCCATCCTTGCCCCTTCCTTCCACCCAATAATATATGAGAGATAATAAAACTTTACATTAAATTATCACCATCAACCAACCATCACATAGAACCTGATAATGCTTCCTGAGACTTTTTCAACTTCTGCAATTATTCACTTCTTGGAATGCTATGATCCTGTAGATAATATTACTCAATGTATTCTCTGAAAATCCTCCAAGTTTCACTCCTTGAATCCTCCCTGAAAATGAGTTATAGAGAAAATGGCAGACCTTATTCAATTCTGGTTTATTCAGGAGAGCGAACTTGTACATAATTCCCCGCGTTCAATATTTAACATCAGATTATGAAATTTGTACATAGGAAAATACCTCCCATACTATTTTCAATGCAATTTGTCTCACTTCATTTGGATTCTCTATGAATACGTTATGTATGTTTTACCCAGAACACCTGTTTTTGACTAGCTTAAGGACTAGTAGAAAACCCTATCTTCCACAAAGTGTATCTCCAAAATTATTGCGAATAAAGAGATGAAATTTTTACCACATATGCCTAGATATGTATTCTCAATAGCCTCCGAATTACACCATCTTAATCGTTCTAGAAACAAATTTATCACGAAAATGGTAAAATGACTTGTAAATAACATGCCTTAGAACACATCACCAAAAGACTTCATCCTCCCTTGAAATTCGACCTTCTTTACTTCAGATTTCCACAGAAATTCGACTTATATCTCCTTGTTCATTAATAAACTTGTGTGTTGAAAAATGAATGTATAATGAGATTTATTTATACCCTTTATGTCACTTCATTTTAACATTAGGGACGATATGTAGTTTCTGCTTCAATTCACATTGTCATCTTCAAAAATTCATTTCTCCTCAATCATGAGGATCCACGTGACGTGCCACATACCATTGGAAGCGGAATGACTTATACTATCCATCCATGGGTTTTGTATTTTCATGTGTAATTTCCTTCATGTCTATATACTTCCATCAACTGTGGGGTCCAAAAGCCAATGACTAGGGTTGACATCAATGACAACAATCAATCTTCAAACAATATCCCCCTTTGTCATTGATGGAAACACTCATGCTCCCCCTGTCGTCATGATCCCAATTTATCTCCCCCTTTGACACCCCCTGATTTCAATGGAATAAGGTGACCTTCTTCTTTGGGGATGCTCCCCCTGAACATATGGCACTCAATAATACTTCATCCTTTTTCTTCGGAATTTGGGACTTTTTCTTTCTTGGAATCCTTTTGTGTGGCTTATGTCTTCTCTCTCTTCTTCATGTCTAGGATGTATATGTTGTTCAATATTCTTTTTACAGTTGCAACCCATCTTCTTGAGTTCTTTTCTCTGATTTTACATTTTAAGGAGTCAAATGTAAGAGTGTATCCTTGATCACATATTTTACCGACACTGAGGAGATTATGCTTCAGATATTCAACCAATAGGAATTTTCTTGCTTTTACATTTTCACTTCCAAGATTTATAGTTCCTTTTCCAAGTATTTTGGTAGATGATTCATCTCCAAATGCAACTTTTCCACCCTTTTTATTCAAGATGACAAATTTTCTTTGATCTCCGGTCATATGAGATGAGCACCCACTGTCTATGAACCATTCATCTTCTTCTTTGCATTCTTTAATGACCAATGCTATTCGACAGTTTTCATTGTGTGGAATTTCTTTCCTTTTCCATGTTGTAGTTGGTATAGGGACATTTGGCATAGGGTTATCTTCCTTCATCTCTCTGCAATATCGTGCTTTGTGACCAGGATTATTACATTTGTAGCATACAATATTTTGAGCCATTAATGGGTCAAATGGATTATAATTTCTGTTGACAGGTCTATGAACATTTCCATATCTACTATTTACACCATCCATGTAGCTTTCATAGTTATTCCTTTCATTGATTCTACAATTGATTTCCTTGTGTCCAAAATTTCCACAAGTATAACAATGTCCAAGAAATAAATTTTGATACCTGGGAGTAA
>ML796635.1:625337-636892 GCA_009831015.1 Picea engelmannii
GAAATAAATTTTGATACCTGGGAGTAAGTGATCTTCTTTGTGGTGTGGTCCATCTTGGTTCACGATCTATTATTCTATAGTTTCCTTCATAATGATTTCTTTCATACCTGATGGGAGAGGATCTTCTTGATGTCTCATTCCTTCTGAATTCTATTCTTCTATCTTGTTGTTCAACTATCATTGTATCCTCGTCCCATCTTGTCGTTTGGAGATATTTGACTGCTAAGGATCTCATCTAATTTTTCAGTGCTTTTTTCGAACTTCTTCAACGTTTATATTGTCAATAGTAGCTCCCTTTTTGTGTGATCCAATTCTGCTTTCAATTTCTCATAATCTTCTAATTGTTCCTTCAAGCTATCAATGGTCTTTTCAACCTTGTAATTATCTTCTTCACAACTACTCAATTCACCTTTTACTATTATGTTTTTGTTTCTAAGCTTGCTATTTTCAGTTTCAACATGCTTCAACTTTTCAAGATTCTCATCTTCTTGTTCACTCTCTACATTTTTTTGGTATTCCCAAAAGGAATCAAGGTTGGTTTCTTCATATGAATCTTCTTCATAAATGATCTCTTCTTCTTTATAACTCTTGTGATCATCATCCTGGGTTTCTTGGGTTATGAAGAGGAATTCTCCTCCATCATTATCTTCTTCATCACTCTCATCTGAGGAGATGTCATCATCCTTGGAGTAGAAGGTCTCTTTATTGTTGAGACTTCTCTTTTTATAGTAGCATTTTTCAGCAATATGTCCTATTCTACCACAATTAAAGCATTTGAGAGGAGACTTACCTTTGTATCTGCCAGTTCCCTTCTGGAGCCTTCTTACGAAATTTTCTATTTCTTCATCAAGGTCATTATCCTTGTCTTTTGTCTTATTTATGGATTTAAAAGCTGCTTCATTGTTTGGTTGGTCACTTTCTGTACCTATTCTCATTTCATATGTTATAAGAGACCCATGAAATTCATCCATTGTCATTTTTGTCAAGTCCCCACTTTCTTCAATGACAAAGACCTTAGCATCATACTTCAAGAGAAGTGATCTCAACATTTTTTGTACAACCAAGGATTCATTGAGATCTTCACCTAATCCTTTGATATAATTAACAACTTCATCAACTCTAAGAAGATAGGTTGTAATATCTTCCTTTTCATCCATCTTAAAATTTTCAAATTCTGCTCTATGTCGTTGAAGCTTGACTTGCTTAAATTTTGGATCACCTTCATAGATACTCTTGAGTTTGTCCCATGCCTCTTTAGCAATGCTGCATCCCATCATTTTTCTAGCAATGGTTGGTGCCAATGCTCCTAGAATAACATGTTTGTATTTTGAATTACAATTCATAAGCTTCTTCTCATTTGGATCAGTTGGAACATTCTTTGGGATTAGATAGCCATTTACAACTGAGTACCAAATGTCTACTCCCAAAGTTGTTAGGTAAGTTTTCACTCTATCACTCTAGTATGCATAATTTCTTCCATCAAATAGTTGAATCCCATTCGAAATTTTCTCATGGTCATCCATCTCTGCTCAGGATTTTCTTTCCAGTGGTTAAACTGTTATGAAGACAACCTGCTCTGATACCAATTGTTGGAAATACTGAGAGGGGTGAATCATTATTTAGAGAAATTATATTTTTGAACTTGTACTTCAATCATATCATGTATTCAATTTATATCCAATCAACAATGAAGACTATCCATTGAAAAATGAAGAATAGTATAAGAGATACACCAATACACCATGCACACTATATAATAAGTAATCATGTATTGTTGTTCAAAGAAAGTAATGACTTCCAAAGGTAGCTACAGCTTCCAAATATAAAGGGAGGGATAAACCTCCAAAAGGTAGATACAATCCTTCAATATCAAGAGAGGTTTGACCTCTTCATCCTTTCCCCTTCCTTCCACCCAAGAATATATGAGAGATAATAAAACTTTACATTAAATTATCACCATCAACCAACCATCACATAGAACCTGATAATTCTTCCTAAGACTTATTCAAATTATGCAATTCTTCACTTATTGGAATACTCTGATCCTGTCGATAATATTACTCAATTTATTCTCTGAAACTCCTCCAAGTTTCACTCCTTGAATCCTCCCATAAAAGGAGTTATAGAGAAAATGGTAGACCTTATTCAATTCTGGTTTATTCAGGAGAGTGAACTTGTACATAATTCCCTGTGCTCAATATTTAACATAATATTATGAAATTCGTACACAAGAAACTACCACCCGTACTATTTCCAATTCAATTTGTCTCACTTCATTTGGATTCTCTATGAATACGTTATCATTGTTTTACCCGAAATACTTGTTTTTGACTAGCTTCAGGACTAGTCAAAAAACCTATCTTCCACATAGTGTATCTCCAAAATTATAGTGAATAAAGAGATGAAATTTTTACCACAGGTACCTAAATATGTATTCTCAATAGCCTCCAAATTTCACCATCTGAATTATTCTAGAAACAAAGTTATAGCGAGCATGGTAAGATGACCTGTAAATAACATACCTTAGAACACATCACCAAAAGACTTCATCCTCCCTTGAAATTCAACCTTCTTTACTTCATATTTCCTCAAAAAATTGACTTATATCTCCTTGCTCATTAATAAACTTGTGTGTTTTGAAAAATGAATGTATAATGAGATGTATTTATACCCTTTATGTCACTTCCTTTTAACATTAGGGCCAACATGTAGTTTATGCTTCAATTCACATTGTCATATTCAAAAATTCATTTCTCCTCAATCGTGAGGATCCATGTGACATGCCACATACCACCAGAAGTGGCATGACTTATACTATCCATCCATGGGTGTTGTATTTGCATGTGTAATTTCCTTTATGTCTATCAACTTCGATCAACTGTGGGGTCCAAAAGCCAATGGCTAGGGTTGACATCAATGACAACAACCAATATTCCAACACATTCCACACTAAATCAAATAATGTTTGGTTAAGCCCCCTTCTCCACATAATAACAATAAAAATGAAAAACCCTAACCCTAGTTAACTAGTTATCCAGAGACCTTACTTTGCCTCCTTGTTAAATCGTACACCAAGAAGACTAAATACCCATTATGCCATATCAAAATAATAATAACTCAAAAAACGCAATGCATAGCACTATGAGATATGGAATATAACCTAATCCCACATTAATCACGTGTTAGTGTGTTTACCTTCTCCATAGGCAATAAAATGAATGAAAATGAGTTAAATAGAAAGTAAAAAATAGATTGAAAAATAAAAACTAAAAAAGAAAAAGATTAAAATGCAAAACTACTTGAAACTATATTCTAGAAAAATTGAGTAAGAAGTACAAGAAAATTTGTGGAATAATTGTAACAACTAACTCGAACAAAGAAAAAAAACTAGCTTTTAACCTAAAACAAAGAAAACTACATCGTGTTCGATAATTAAAACTTTGTAAACTTTGGGTCATTTTTTTGCTTTAATTAGACATGTTCAATAGCTTTTGGGACATGCTATTGCTTGATTCTTTGTTGTAGGTTCCTTAAGCTCTCAACCCTCATAATGTCTCTATATTAAGCACATCATTTTACTGTTACTTTTTTAGATGCTATTGCTTGATTCTTATTGTCCAAATTCCAAAATGGTATAATAAGAGGAAGAATGGAAATCTTAACGCATTACTATATTTTACGGTTTAAATTTATGGAAGATACCACGTAACTACAAAAGTAATATTATAACTATTCATTAGTTATCGTATTACATAATTTTCCACAGATTTATATCCAGTTGTATCATTTCTAACAATATATTGAGTTATTATGGTTTGCAGTCTCTAAAATTGGTCTGTCTATTTGTGAAATCAGGATCAAGGCAATGTGTATATTGGTGTATTGGTGAATCTGTGAGGAAGGCTCTTTGTACAAATATAACATGCTCTTCGTAACATCAAAGTGTCTCTTTCTACATTTCTATATTTCTTTCTTTATAATGTTACTATGATTCTATGATACATATCGGGTTCATAGTTATGACAAAGTCCAATGACTTATGCAACAAAAAAAACAAGCTCCTCTCCATCCTAAGTCACTGTGTAACTCATATCAAAACTCAAATATCATGAATTTAGAAGAATATTGGTTACTCAGGTTCATATTTATGACAAATCCAAACAACAAGCTCCTCTACCTTATGGGAAGGGACTTGTGGCAACACAACTTGACTTGTTTCCATAAGGACCTACTCCATTAATGATCAGGATAAATTCCTATCATTTCATCAGAATGGTTATGAAGTACTATCAAATGAATATCACCAAAACGTATCATGATTGTGGCTCAAAAGTCGTTTCCAAATTATTGAACAAGGGTTATTTTATCTCCATGGCTTGCTTATATAGTATGGAGGCAATTCCCTATTGGATAGCCATTGACAAAAACAATCCCCCTTTATCTTTTCTCTTTTATACTTTAGATATAACAATAGGTTTAGTATAATTGGTTGAAGTAGTAGTTTTTGAAAAAAGTGATCTGGGGTTAAATATATGTCTATATTCTTAAAGTGAATTATTTATAAAGTTTATCTCTTTTTTCTTTACATGCACTCCTAAAAAATCATTCTAAAAACTAAATAGTGGGCTCTATTATTAAATTTAGGCAATCTGATATTGCAATTAGATCTAGAGGTATGTTTCTTCATATTTTGAGCTATTATGCCACCTAATTTGCAATTACATTAGGACAACAATACATCATTTTAGTCTATTGGGTGTAGCTCAAGTGATTAAGATGGAAAGTTGTTTCCTCTCCCACATGGTTTCAAATACCACTTTGTGACATATTTACTCTTCCTGAGCCAATTTTTGTTGAGGTGTCGACCTGCCCTTGATCCTTTAAGAATAATGTTTACCTTGTACCATCGTGATATTGAGGGGAAGTGCTTTTTGGATTTAAAAAATGCATTACATAGACTTTAAATAAAAAACCATTTAATGTATTTTGACAACGTTTTCAAAATCGACCTTTATTATTGGATTTTTAGCTTCGAGGGGAAATATTTTTAAAGGGGGAGGGCATGTTATGTACTTAACTAGAACATCTTTATTAGATATTAGACTATATGTATGTGAAGTATTCCGTGTGTATGTTCAAAATCTTGCAATTAGCTTATATTTGTAAAATGATCACTTTTATGCAACAAGGACTCAATCACTATTATTTGTGACTTAAGTTTTAAATAAGTGTTTTTTCCTATTTATTGGTACAAATAGTGGTTCTTCCCCTCTTATGTGTATCACTTATTAGTTTATCTATAGAATCAACAAGTCATCGACATTTATTTGAGATATCTTATTCCATTACTTAAATTTGGAGATGAAATCCACCCTTAGATGTGCATGTGCCCCATTCTTTTCCTTCTTTTAGATATGTATTATGTTCTCCATTTTTAATTATTTTCATAGTTTCTATGTAATTCCTTATCTATAGATTCTCCTTTCTAGATAATGAGAGTGTTCCTTATGTTTAATATAGCTCTATTGGCCATGACCCTTTTTAGGTATGCTTGTGGTTCCAACCATTATCCCCCATTGATATAGCTCTTCATATTGCATCTTCACCAACATAGTCCTCCCACAGTTATACCAAGGCAGATCATGTAGCCATATTTGTTGAACAGATCCAACAACTCCAATAATAGGTTCATGACATCCTTCAACAATCCAATTCCAAGTACAAGCAGGAAAACTAAGTGACTCGCCAAGTTTCATATTCAACAAAAGTTTCCTCATCCCCCAAGGGAACTTGGTGCAATGGGGAACATTTCTTTATAAGGGGGGAGGAATGATCCAGGTGAATCTTGGTGGCCATCCACTTTTTCCACTGAATCAATGTTTTCAAGACTGTGGTTTTGATAAACCATGATATTAACCCTTTCGATGGGGAATGTAATGTAATTCCATCTCCATTTGTTAAATACAACCATCGTATGAACATGCCTACAATGTTAATGCACCAGATCCCAATGGAACTCCACATTTAAGTGTGCATGGGAAAGAGTGGTACTAGGATGGGTGACCTCTTGGGAATTCCTTGTGTTTTACATGCCTATGGAATTTTTTAAACTTAGAACAATTTATCCCACATGCATCATAGGAATTATTCCCCTCTCACTCTCTCATGTATAATCAAAGTGAAGGAGATTGTTTTAGCATGCAACACTCAAGTGAAATGGTAAAGAAAGCACCCCGCCAGTGCTTTGGCGACTTTCACTTTCCACCCTTTTCACCGCCTACGTGCCCTTTACGCCCAGTCATTCCGAATAACACTTGCCCCCCCCCCGTCTTACTGCGGCTGCTGGCACGGAGTTAGTCGAGGCTTCTTCCTCGAGTCCTGTCATGATCGAAACTCGGGGTCAAAGGGTCCATGGAAGTTGGCCTGGGCCTGGGCGTCGGGATTAGGGCCTAGCAAGGCGCTGAGTGCTTCATTGCTTGACTAGGGTCAGGTGACTTCCTGACTAATAGAATTACTACCCTTTAAATTTGAGCGTAGGGTCAGGAAACTCCAAGAATAGATACCCGGATAGGTTCCTAGCCTTACGCTGAGAGCCTCTTAACATGGAGTGTGATGCAAATCTTTTTGTGAATGAAGCGTAGCCAACATCTCTTTCTATTTAGAGATAAGCTACCACCATTCTAGCCAATTTGTGTCTGCCTAGTCGGAGGAAAACAATCCCTTTCCTTGTACCATATTTTGGAAGTAAGCCTTGTGAAAGTGAGTATCGATGGAATCCATAAAAGATCCTGGGCTATGGATGGTGTTGGGTTGTGCCCAGACCTTGTGTAGGAAAAGTGTGGCTCCATGGTTGGATCAATGTTGCTCACTCCCCATATTGAGCATGGAGGTTGCAAAATATTTGAAGAAGGCCTTCTCATCACTCACAAATCTCTCTAGACTGTCCTTTGTTCGACCATTCTGCAAGAACAGTGCTTGGTCGGAGGCAAAAACTCCTTTGTACTAGATTTTGGAAGTAAGCATTGTTAAAGTGACTAGCAGTGGAATCCATAAAAGAGCCTCCGTTGTGGTTGGTGTTGGGCTGTGTGTAAACCATGCGTAGCTTTTGCGCATAATGTGGCTCTAAGGTCGGATCGATGTTATGCGTAGCATTGAAGTTGTGGACTCTTCTCTCAAAGGAAGAATAGTGAGAGAACCCCAACGTGTGCCCACTTTTTGTCGATGATTGTGTTCATCCAGAAATAATATCAGTCGTTATACAACCAGAGAAGAGAATATATAGATCATGGAGACAATATGTAATAATTAGATAATATGTAATAATTATCGAACAATGCTACAAGATCATGGAGAGAAATTCCACGGAGGGAAAATATTTGAATGAGATGAGAGATGTTGAAGGTTGGAACTAGTAAATTCCTCATATCATTCAAGAAAGATGGAATGGAGTGGATGGGGGGAATTCATTTCTCCTCAATCATGAGGATCCACGTGACGTGCCACATACCATTGGAAGTGGAATGACTTATACTATCCATCCATGGGTATCGTATTTTCATGTGTAATTTCCTTCATGTCTATCTACTTCCATCAACTGTGGGGTCCAAAAGCCAATGACTAGGGTTGACATCAATGACAACAACCAATCTTCCAACAATATCCCCCTTTGTCATTGATGGCAACACTCATGCTCCCCCTGTCGTCATGATCCCAATTTATCTCCCCCTTTGACACCCCCTCATTTCAATGGAATAAGGTGACCTTCTTCTTTGGGGATGCTCCCCCTGAACATATGGCACTCAATAATACTTCATCCTTTTTTTTCGGAATTTGGGACTTTTTCTTTCTTGGAATCCTTTTGTGTGGCTTATGTCTTCTCTCTCTTCTTCATGTCTAGGATGTATATGTTGTTCAATATTCTTTTTACAGTTGCAACCCATCTTCTTGAGTTCTTTTCTTCGATTTTACATTTTAAGGAGTCAAACATAAGAGTGTATCCTTGATCACATATTTTACCGACACTGAGGAGATTATTCTTCAGATATTCAACCAATAGGACTTTTCTTGCTTTTACATTTTCACTTCCAATATTTATAGTTCCTTTTCCAAGTATTTTGGTAGATGATTCATCTCCAAATGCAACTTTTCCACCCTTTTTATTCAAGATGACAAATTTTCTTTGATCTCCGGTCATATGAGATGAGCACCCACTGTCTATGAACCATTCATCTTCTTCTTTGCATTCTTTAATGACCAATGCTATTCGACAGTTTTCATTGTGTGGAATTTCTTTCCTTTTCCATGTTGTAGTTGGTATAGGGACATTTGGCATAGGGTTATCTTCCTTCATCTCTCTGCAATATCGTGCTTTGTGACCAGGATTATTACATTTGTAGCATACAATATTTTGAGCCATTAATGGGTCAAATGGATTATAATTTCTGTTGACAGGTCTATGAACATTTCCATATCTACTATTTACACCATCCATGTAGCTTTCATAGTTATTCCTTTCATTGATTCTACAATTGATTTCCTTGTGTCCAAAATTTCCACAAGTATAACAATGTCCAAGAAATAAATTTTGATACCTGGGAGTAACTGATCTTCTTTGTGGTGTGGTCCATCTTGGTTCATGATCTATTATTCTATAGTTTCCTTCATAATGATTTCTTTCATACCTGATGGGAGAGGATCTTCTTGATGTCTCATTCCTTCTAAATTCTATTCTTCTATCTTGTTGTTAAACTATCATTGTATCCTCGTCCCATCTTGTCGTTTGGAGATATTTGACTGCTAAGGATCTCATCTAATTTTTCAGTGCTTTTTTCGAACTTCTTCAGCATTTATATTGTCAATAGTAGCTCCCTTTTTGTCTGATCCAATTCTTCTTTCAATTTCTCATAATCTTCTAATTGTTCCTTCAAGCTATCAACGGTCTTTTCAATCTTGTAATTCTCTTCTTCACAACTACTCAATTCACCTTTTACTATTATGTTTTTGTTTCTAAGCTTGCTATTTTCAGTTTCAACATGCTTCAACTTTTCAAGATTCTCATCTTCTTGTTCACTCTCTACATTTTTTTGGTATTCCCAAAAGGAATCAAGGTTGGTTTCTTCATATGAATCTTCTTCATAAATGATCTCTTCTTCTTTATAACTCTTGTGATCATCATCCTGGGTTTCTTGGGTTATGAAGAGGAATTCTCCTCCATCATTATCTTCTTCATCCCTCTCATCTGAGGAGATGTCATCATCCTTGAAGTAGAAGGTCTCTTTATTGTTGAGACTTCTCTTTTTATAGTAGCATTTTTCAGCAATATGTCCTATTCTACCACAATTAAAGCATTTGAGAGGAGACTTACCTTTGTATCTGCCAATTCCCTTCTGGAGCCTTCTTACGAAATTTTCTATTTCTTCATCAAGGTCATTATCCTTTTCTTTTGTCTTATTTATGGATTTAAAAGCTACTTCATTGTTTGGCTGGTCACTTTCTGTACCTATTCTCATTTCATATGCTATAAGAGACCCATGAAATTCATCCATTGTCATTTTTGTCAAGTCCCTACTTTCTTCAATGACAAAGACCTTAGCATTATACTTCAAGAGAAGTGATCTCAACACTTTTTGTACAACCAAGGATTCATAGAGATCTTCACCTAATCCTTTGATAGAATTAACAACTTCATCAACTCTAAGAAGATAGGTTGTAATATCTTCCTTTCATCCATATTAAAATTTTCAAATTCTGCTCTATGTCGCTGAAGCTTGACCTGCTTAAATTTTGGATCACCTTCATAGATACTCTTGAGTTTGTCCCATACCTTTTTAGCAATTCTGCATCCCATCATTTTTCTAGCAATGGTTGGTGCCAATGCTCCTAGAATAACATGTTTGTATTTTGAATTACAATTCATAAGCTTCTTCTCATTTGGATCAGTTGGAACATTCTTTGGGATTACATAGCCATTTACAATTGAGTACCAAATGTCTACTCCCAAAGTTGTTAGGTAAGTTTTCACTCTATCACTCCAGTATGCATAATTTCTTCCATCAAATAGTTGAATCCCATTCGAAATTTTCTCATGGTCATCCATCTCTGCTAAGGATTTTCTTTCCAGTGGTTAAACTGTTATGAAGACAACCTGCTCTGATACCAATTGTTGGAAATACTGAGAGGGGGGTGAATCAGTATTTAGAGAAATTATATTTTTGAACTTGTACTTCAATCATATCATGTATTCAATTTATATCCAATCAACAATGAAGACTATCCATTGAAAAATGAAGAATAGTATAAGAGATACACCAATACACCATGCACAATATATAAGAAGTAATCATGTATTGTTGTTCAAAGAAAGTAATGACTTCCAAAGGTAGCTACAACTTCCAAATATAAAGGGAGGGATAAACCTCCAAAAGGTAGATACAATCCTCCAATATCAAGAGAGTTTTGACCTCTTCATCCTTTCCCCTTCCTTCCACCCAAGAATATATGAAAGATAATAAAACTTTACATTAAATTATCACCATCAACTAACCATCACATAGAACCTAATAATTCTTCCTAAGACTTATTCAAATTATGCAATTCTTTACTTATTGGAATACTCTGATCCTGTAGATAATATTACTCAATTTATTCTCTGAAACTCCTCCAAGTTTCACTCCTTGAATCCTCCCAGAAAAGGAGTTATAGAGAAAATGGTAGACCTTATTCAATTCTGGTTTTTTCAGGAGAGTGAACTTGTACATAATTCCCCGCGCTCAATATTTAACATAATATTATGAAATTCGTACACAAGAAACTACCACCCGTACTCTTTCCAATTCAATTTGTCTCACTTCATTTGGATTCTCTATGAATATGTTATCATTGTTTTACCCGAAATACTTGTTTTTGACTAGCTTCAAGACTAGTCAAAAAACCTATCTTCCACATAGTGTATCTCCAAAATTATAGCGAATAAAGAGATGAAATTTTTACCACAAGTACCTAAATATGTATTCTCAATAGCCTCCAAATTTCACCATCTAAATTATTCTAGAAACAAAGTTTTAGCGAGCATGGTAAGATGACCTGTAAATAACATACCTTAGAACACATCACCAAAAGACTTCATCCTCCCTTGAAATTCAACCTTCTTTACTTCATATTTCCTCAAAAAATTGACTTATATCTCCTTGCTCATTAATAAACTTGTGTGTTTTGAAAAATGAATGTATAATGAGATGTATTTATACCCTTTATGTCACTTCCTTTTAACATTAGGGCCAACATGTAGTTTATGCTTCAATTCACATTGTCATCTTCAAAAATTCATTTCTCCTCAATCGTGAGGATCCATGTGACATGCCACATACCACCAGAAGCGACATGACTTATACTATCCATCCATGGGTGTTGTATTTTGTTAAGGTCCTAACCTGCACATAGGTAGATCAATGTATTCAGATGTAATAAAGGTCAATATTAATAAGACCTTTCAATAAAATAGAATAAGGCGGATGTAAGAAGACCTAATAGAAGCTTCCGCTTCTAGAAGGATCTTC
>ML796635.1:647669-669890 GCA_009831015.1 Picea engelmannii
AGATCCCATTAGATCTCCACAGTTAAGTGCGCATGGGAAAGAGTAGTACTAGGATGCGTGACCTCTTGGGAAGTCCTAGTGTTTTACATGCCTATGGAATTTTGTAAACTTGGACCAATTTATCCCACATGCATCATAGGAATTATTATCCTCTCACTCTCTCATGTATAGTCAAGGTGAAGGAGGTCCTTTCAACATGCAATGGAGTGTGATGAAAATCGTGTTGCGAATGAAGTGTAGCCAACATCTCTTTCTCTTTAGAGATAATCTACCAACATTCTATCCAATTTGTGTCTACAATATTTTGCTATTTTTATTCATTAATAGAAGTTGGGTTTCACTGTATTTATTTGTTCTCTGCTATCACTTTATTTGTATCTCATTTCATTCTCAATATAATATGGATCAATCAACATATTTTCCTCCTTCACTTCCCCTTGAACCCTCAATTCTTTACACCATATCCTTTTCCTTCCTCCATCTCTATGTTACCCTCCCTTTTTCCTCTCATTCTCTCATCACAAACCTATAGTTTCTACCATTAATGTGGGTTGATGCTAGTGACTAGTGTTGTGTGTTAACTAGGGAGGTTCAATATTTTAAATGGGCCCTTAGTAGCACCAATTGGGATCTTAAAGACACATAGGGAGATGCCCAGGTTCAATATTTTAAATAGTCCCTTAGCAGCACCAATTGGGATCTTAAAGGCACCTATGGATATGCCCATTATTCTTCTCTCCAGTTCGCTTGGTGGAAAACTTAGATTGAAAATTTCTTAGGGGAAATCGAAGAGAAGAGGGGGGGCTTGCAAAGGCATCCGAGAAAGAATCTAAGTTTGAGGCACCATCCACTGCAAAGTAATAAGTATAAGAGGTGAAAACAACAACTAAGTTGGTCGGGGAAGCATCCCTTTACTCTGCCTCGCTGCGCTTGGTAAGGCATGCAAAGGTGCCTACATATTCCCTAACTGAAACCATACTAGAAAAAATGATGAGGAGGGTCATGATTATCTCCCTAATTCTATTATGCAGAGTGTATCAGTCCCAACATTGTCAACCTTTCAAATCATAGTAAGAACATAGATTCAAAGAAACCAGAATCCACGAGGGAAGATAAATTCCAGGTAAAGAAAATTGTGAATACTACAATCCTACAAGTTACGTTCTATAAGATGAAGATTGGAGTGTTGAAAAAAACTTACAAGTTATCTCTCATGTGCAATGAATAAGTGTCTCTCCTCATCGGGGGACTCTACGAATTTTTAAATAAGAGGTGCATATTCTGTTCTGTCATGGACAATTGTATCTTGTAGGATTACTTTGTAGTTTTCCAAACCGTGAATAAATGCAAAAACAACATTATGAAATATCACAATTGGAAAATGAATCTCAATTTTTTCTGTGCAATTTATTTAATATAATCAAATTTGGAATGGTAAAGTTACAACTACTATATGCAGGTTCTCTGTCCAATTTATTTAATATAATCAAATTTGGAATGGAAAAGTTACAACTATTATATGCAGGTCATACCAATTCATACTGATAGATTTTGTAGATTTAATCTACAAATTCTAAAGAAAATGGATTTTTTTTCTTTCGATTACCTATGCCTTGTGTTTTCTAACAATTAGTGCTACTAAAAATGAATGCTTTCAAATATATTTCAAATATGTTGATGACAGATACAAAAAAGCGGGTCACTGATATTGTGGGGTTGTGGATGTACGTTATGGGTATCTCTTGGCATTGAAATATCTCTCCAACTCTTCCAAACTAGGTCGTGGTTTGCTATTTCCTATCTCTCTATTCCTGTTCCTGCAGGTATCATTTTTCCTAGTACATGCCCCTACTCTTCCTGTTGGAAGATTGGTTGTTGTCATTGATGTCAACCCTAGTCATTGGTTTTGGACCCCAATATTGATGAAGGTATTTGGACATGAAGGACAATGCACATGTAGATACAACACCCATGGATGGATAATATACATCATTTTGTTTCCGGTGGTAGGTGGCACGTCACGTGGATCCTCATGGTTGAGGAGAAATGAATTTTTGAAGATGACAAAGTGAATTGAATAAGGAAGTATAGGTCGACCCTGAAGATAATTAAAGAAAATAATTACAAAATAAGAAAGTGTCAGGTTGACCCTAATGTTAAAAGGAAGTGGCATAAAGGGTATAAATACATCTCATTAAATATTCATTTTCAATACATACAATTTTGTTAATGAACAAGGAGATATAAGTCGAATTTCAGAGGAAATATGAAGTAAAGAAGGTCAAATTTCAAGGGAGGATGAAGTCTTTTGGTGATGTGTTCTAAGGTGTTCCGGGTAAAACAATCATAACGTCTTCATAGAGAATCCAAATAAAGTGAGACCAATTTCATTTGAAAGAGTGCATGTTGTAGTTTCTTGTGTACGAATTTCAAAATCTTATGTTAAATATTGAGTGTGAAGCATGTTATATACATTTTCTCTCCTGAATAAACCAAAATTGAATAAGGTCTACCATTTTCTCTATAAATCCTTTTCTGGGAGGATTCAAGGAGTGAAAATTGGAGGATTTTTAGAGAATACATTGAGTTATATTATCTACAAGATCAAAGTAATCTAAGAAGTGAAGAATTGCAGAAGTTGAAGAAGTCTCAAGAAGCATTATCAGGTTCTATGTGATGGTTGGTTGATGGTGATGATTTAATGTAAAGTTTTGTTATCTCTCATATATTCTTGGGTGGAATGAAGGGGCAAGGATGGATAGCTCAAACCTCTCTTGATATTGGAGGATTGTATCTTCCTTTCGGAGGTTTATCCCTCCATTTATATCTGGAAGCTGTAGCTATCTTTGGAAGTCATTATTGTGGTGTATTGGTGTAACTCTTCTACTATTGTTCATTTGTCATTGGATATAATTGAATATATAATTTGGTTGAAGTACAAGTTGAATAGGTTTCCAAATTGTACTTGATGTTAATTCACCCCCCTCTCAGTATCAACAATTGGTATCAGGGCAGGTTTCCTTCAGAATAGTTTAACCACTGGAAGGAAAATCCTGAGCAAAGATGGATGAACATGAGCAAATTTCAAATGGGATTCAAGGATTTGATGGAAGAAATTATGCATACTGGAGTAATAGAGTGAAAACTTACCTACAAAATTTGGGAGTAGACATTTTGTACTCAGTTGTAAATGGCTATGTAATCCCAAATAATGCTCCAACCGATCCAAATGAGAAGAAGCTTATGAGTTGTAATTCAAAAGACAATCATGCTATTCTATGAGCATTGGCACCAACCATTTCTATAAAAGTGATGGGTTGCAACACTGATAAATAGGTATGGGACAAACTCAAGAGTATCTATGAAGGTGATCCAAAAGTTAATAAGGTCAAGCTTCAACGACATAGACCAGAATTTGAAAATTTGAAGATTGATGAAAAGGAAGATATTGCAACCTATTTTCTTAGAGTTGATGAAGTTGTTAATGCTATCCTAGGATTAGGTGAAGAGATCAATGAATCCTTGGTTGTACAAAAAATATTGAGATCACTTCTCTTGAAGTACGATGTTAACGTCTCCGTCATTGAAGAAACTAGGGACTTGACCAAAATGACAATGGATGAATTACATGGGTCTCTTATAGCATATGAAATGAGAATAGGTACAGAAAGTGACCAGCCAAACAATGAAGCAACCTTTAAATCCATAAAGAAGACAAAAGATAAGGATAATGACCTTGATGAAGAAATAACAATTTTCGTAAGAATATTCCAGAAGGGAAGTGGAAGATACAAAGGTAAGTCTCCTCTCAAATGCTTTAACTGTGGTAGAATATGACATATTGTTTAAAAATGCTACTATAAAAAGAGAAGTCTCAACAATAAAAAGAGCTTCTACTCCAAGGATGATGACATCTCCTTAGATGAGAGTGACGAAGAAGAAGTCCTCTTCATAACCCAAGAAACCCAGGATGATGATCACAAGAGTTCTAAAGAAGAAGAAATCATTTATGAAGAAGATTCAGATGAAGAAACCAACCTTGATTCTTTTTGGGGATACAAAGACAATGCAGAGAGTGAACAAGAAGATGAGAATCTTGAAAAGTTGAAGCATGTTGAAATTGAAAATTGCAAGCTTAGAAACACAAACATAATACTAAAAAGTGAATTGAGTAGTTGTGAAGAAGAGAATTAAAATATTTAAAAGACCATTGATAGCTTGAAGGAACAATTAGAATATTATGAGAAATTGAAAGAAGAATTGGATCACAAAAAAGGGGAGCTACTATTGACAATAAAAAAGTTGAAGAAGTTCGAAAAAATCACTTAAAAATTAGATGAGATCCTTAGCAGTCAAAGATCTCCAAACGACAAGAAAAGACTATGATATAATGACAATTTGAAGACAACAAAACAAGAGAAGGAAGATGAAATGATAAAACCAATACTCCAGAACAAGTTGAAAAACAAGATAGAAGACTAGAATTCAAAAGGAATGAGACATCAAGAAGATCCTCTCCCATCAGTTATGAAAGAAATAATTATGAAAGAAACTATAGAAGAATAGACCGTGATCCCAGATGGACCACACCACAAAGAAGATCACTTACTCCCAGGTATCAAAATTTATTTCTTGGACATTGTTATACTTATGGAAGTTTTGGACACAAGGAAATCAATTGTAGAATCAATGAAAGGAATAACTACACAAGCTACATGAATGGTGAAAATAATAGATATGAAAATGTCCATAGACCTGTCAACATAAATTATAATCCATTTGACCCATTAATGGATCAAAATATTGTATTTTACAAGTGAAATAATCTTGGTCACAAAGCACGATATTGCAAAGAGATGAAGGAAGATAATCGTATGCTAAATGTCCCTATACCAACTACAACATGGAAAAGGAAAGAAATTCCACACAATGAAAAATGTCGAATAGCATTGGTCGCTAAAGAATGTGAAGAAGAATATGAATGGTTCATAGATAGTGTGTGCTCATCTCATATGATAGGAGATCAAAGCAAATTTGTCAGCTTGAAGAAAAAGGGTGGAAATGTTGCATTTGGAGATGACTAATCTACCAAAATACTTGGAAAAGGAACTGTAAATCTTGGAAGTGAAAATGTAAAAGCAAGAAAAGTCCTATTGGTTGAATATGTTAGGAACCAAATATCAATATAACATAGAAAAACATCAGAAAAAGTACTCAATGCCTTGAAAAAGAGATAATTTCAGATAATAATCCTCTTCGAGGGGGCAACCTCCTTTTACCCCACTTAAATGTTTGTTGACAGGAGAAATTGAACGCTCGCCAACTGGAAGAGTGGATCTGGTCCGGGGTTGTCTAAATAACCCAAGATGTTTGGGATGATCCACCCTGATGGGTTTAGCGGCTCCGTTGGCCGATCTAAGTCCTAGAAAAAACGAAAGAAAACTAACTATAGAAACTAATTTAAATGAAAACAATAATTAAAACAAACTAATAAACAAATCTGAAAGAAATATATACAGTCTATTGTCTATACTATACAACAATAATTCTATGAAATTAAATGTTTAATTATCAACAGAATTAGATCCAACTATGAATGTACAATATTTATAGATTACAGATTTTAAATTGAAAAAACCTGAAAAAAAAAAAACATTTGTGAGCTGTCCTATGACAACAGAACTATTGTTTTTTTTATTTTTATAATTTTATGAGAAAGAAATAAAAATGAAAACTATCTAAGCTGAACAATTAAAACAATAATCCTAATTATAAATCTGAACTATATATATATCTATCTAAACTACTTAAATAACACTAGTAAACTAACTATTAAATAACAAATAACAAACTGACCTGAAGTAACGCTTCAGGTTTGTCCTGTATGCAATAGTTGATTTAGCTGTTCGGTGGGAGAAAACCCGCACTAGATTCTCCACAAGCTTCTTGTAAACATGAAGTAGCTGTGCTCTTCAAATATAAATGACAGGACAAACAAGACATAAAAAATTACAACAATCTTATAATTTACAAATCATCACATTTAGATAAATATGTGTGCAAAGATTTGTACAAAATGATTCAATTAACGAAGAAGAGAAATCTTAAATTCACTAAATTGAAACAGAGTAATTGCTGTATTTTTAAAATAAGAGAGATCAGATATGGACAAAACATAAACCAAATCACATCAACCTGCAATAAATTACGATAGCTAAAGTAGTCAATAATTAATTGCAAACAAATATGAAGAAAACTTGAAATAAAAGTTTGATATATTGAAAGCTAAAGCTGTTACAAGACATCAACTTTCATCTCAGTCTGTATTATAAATCCATAGTCTGGTTCTCCCAACAGTGATGATGATGGGTCCATTAAAAAAAATAACAGGTATTTAAAGACCTCCCACAGGGTAAAACATCCCTGTGGGAATTGTCAAAGCAGTTTACAAAAAATCTGGGAATAATCTCCTAAGTCCCTATTTTTTGCCTATGACTAACAACTAACAACTATATCTAAACTGCTACAGCATGTCCAATTTGTCAATGAAATTCGTAGGTACCTGTAAGTATACACAAATACAAAAGTTTAGATAATGTTTTATTGATAAAATTGACAAAAATCTAATTTTTAAGACTAGCTACAGAATCTTGCGATTGTGTAGCTGGTCTAATTTGAAAACATAATCATTTTAAAATCAATCCAAAACTTAACAGAATTATATTCGACTTGTCAAACCAAATCTTTAATTACTAATTCCAAACAGAGCGAATCATTCATGCCACACCAAACCAAACTTGTATGCGAATTGAAACAAGCGAAATCGTGGTTTCTTAACTGAATGGTGACAGGAATACATGCAAAATGTAAAACATTTGTTATTGCCAATTGGGAGCAGACAGAATCGATTGACAGTTGGGGAAGAAACAACATCATCTATTAAACTAATTTCAAAACAGACTATAATCGATTTAGCCAAGTCTTTCATACGAATTCAATAGAGACCAAAAATGTCAATCCGAACCTAACAGAATCGTTTTTCAAAATCGAAATTAACAGAGCTGTATCAAATCCATCTTCGATACCAATCCGACTCATACAAGTAATTACGCTAATTCAAGGCACACAATATTGTTTGCAAATCAAAACAAATAGAAATGAATTGAAATAGTTTGGGGCCGACACAATCGTTATGCAAAATTGTATCAATCAAAACACTGCTACATGATTTTAGTAAACAAATCTTTTATACAAGTCGAATGCAATCATAATCCAAACGAAATTTTTTATTAAAAATGAAACATAAACGTTTCTGGTAAATCAGAGTCAACAGGATCATTTTGAATTTATTAAAAACAAACAACACTAATCGAAAGAAAAACCAATCGACTACCTTGATTCAAGCATAGAAAATTGTTTCAAAAGCAAACCAAACATAATCGAAAACAAACGAATCGTTTATACTAATCTGAGAACAATAAAATCGCATTAACCAAATCATAGCTGTGTCTGATATTAGTAAACAAGTCTTCTGTACATGTGTTATCCATAAAATTGGTTGTCATGATGATGTAATCATGATGGAGAAATCAGGCTCTCCACTAGAACACTTTCTTGAGAAAAGTTACCTTTGTCTCTTTCCATAAATCATAATTTTGAAGGAGGTTCGCAGGCTACCTATATATTTTCCTGCGAGAATGAATGATTCTCGCAGGCTGCATTAAGTTGGAGTGCGAGAAGTTCGCACTGTACCTAACTATCAGGGTGCGAACATCTTCTAAAGGAAGGAAAAAGATAAATTATCGAACCTTCTGGAAGGGAATCTTCTAGAATGTTGAGTTGACATTCGAATGGTTATCTAAGTACTGGTTTTCCTGATATCTTGGGATCATTCCTATCCTAGTAACTAATCCATTCTCTCTTATAAATTGAGTGGAATGCTCATGGAAAAGGTTAAGCAACAAGCTAGCAAGAGATTGATTGAAGAATTAATGTAATATTGTATGAGGGACTGATGCTACAACATCTAGAGACGCCAGCAAGGTTATAAAAAGTGGTTGATCTTCTTCATGCATGAGCAAGTGTGTGTGTTAGAGCTAGGAGCCATCGAAATGAGACTTGCAACATCAAGGCTCAGGTTGTAATTCCCTCTTTCTATCAACTTAATACAGTAATATGTCCATTTCCCATAAAGCTGATGTCACTTTATTACATAACTCCTTGATCATATGTATAGATTAACTGTTGAATATATTGAGTTGTTTTCACTTCAATTGGTTTGAGTTGTACTGGTCTTGGCGACACAAGAGCATTGAAGCGAAGTTGGTACAACAGAGACCTAAGGAAGCGATCATAAGGTATGTCCATGACTCCTGCCTCCAAGTTCATTCAATAGTCTAAATCTAGGGAAAGAGTATTATTCTGTCATGTTTTGTTCTAGATCCAGGTGGATCTAGGGAGATCGGTTTGTGTCCGCACTTACGGATTAATCCTGAAACAAAATTGGCGACTCCGCTAGGGACCATTCCCTTTTTCTTTATGGTTTTTTGAGTTTTTCTATGGCCATTTGCTCTAGTTTCATTTTTCTCCTGTCTTGTCAGTCTCTGAGTCTTCAGGATATCCTGATAGACTTACTGGGTTCAGAAGCCTGTTTGATTTTTACTTCATTTTCAAAAAAATTTGTTATCTTCAGGAGTTCTCACACTGTGTTTAACTGCAGCTTGCGAGAACCAGTCAGGTTCACACCCTGCATATAGGGTCCAGTGCGAACACCTCTCACCTTGCTACAAGGTGGCCTGTGAGAATCTTAATTTCTCGCACTGTGTAACACTGCTTGCCTGCGAGCAAGATTTTTGAAAATTTTGAAATTGAGTTTTGATCTTTTCAACTGCTCAGATCAGTTGAATTATCTCTTTTGGGCTTTTTGGATCATTGATTTACATATCTCTTGCCTTAGTTTGCTTGCTTGAACAGATTTAGGGTTTCAAGGTTTTTCTTTCCCTTTGTAGCTTGACTTTCGTTTCTTGGCTCTTATTGGAAATTTCATTCTCTCTGACTTCTGGAGTTGAGTGTGTTTGATTGGCTGAGAACCAGTGATTGGTAGAGAGTTAAGTGTTTGGTGTTTCTCATTTGCTTGTTGGTTTGAAAGAAAGTTTTCATTTGCATTGAGAAGACTCATTGGTTTTCTCTTTGTTTTTACTTTCATTGAAAGAGTTGATTGGGTTGTTATTGTTTGATTCTTTATGATTTGATTTTCTTTTCTCGTTAATAAGAGTTCTTTTTGGAAAGTGAACAACTAGTTTTTCTTTCAAAATATTGTTTTTGTATTTCAGAAAATAGTGAAAATCAAATTTTAGAGTTTGTTGAAGTATTTGAAAAAGACATATAGAGATTGTTCATTGATAAATGATTGTTTGCATTGACATTTGGAAGGAAACTGAGCATTGCATTGTAGTACATGGTTGATTTGGAAAGTTTTCTCTCTCTCCCATAAATAGGATTCATGGAATGAAAAAAGTCATATTTCATTATCATCCTTGCATTATTTGGGTCAGAGTCATACAACATGAGTTTCACTTCCGTTACCTTTGAGTAAACAACAGCTCTTAAAAACATTGCATAATCTTAAAATTTATCTAGTAACTTTTTTCTAGGGCTCTTTTACACCAACATTTAGCTAGGCTAGTGCTTTGGAGTAGGAAGAGAGATGCACTCTCCAAAAGCTCAAAAACACACAATAGCATCTTGAGTTAGGGAGTGTTAAATTCCTTTTGCAACATATTGTCCTGGGACTCCCTTCTAACACAAGGGTCAAGCACTAGGTCGCATTGGTGTTAGTAGAGTTACTAACACTGATGTGTTGACATCGGTGTAGAGATTGCACGTATTACGGGGATCACTCCGAGGTATACCCACAATGATGAGTGGAAGCCTTTGAGTTGATTTCAGGCCAGATACCCTACCCTTGCGTGTGGATCGGACTGACGACTGTTCCCCCAGGCTGTACTATTGTTTGTGGTGACCTTAGTGGCCTGTCTCTCTAGGTTCTTACCCGAGGTGACTGTGAAGGGGAAATTCTTCACGGTACCTGGAATCGACGTTGATCAAACTCACTCGGGCTCCTTGGAGGGTATACCCACGATTATGTGTGGGAGCTTGCACTAGGGTGTAAGTCTGTTAAGCAGGTCGTCAACGTAACTTTTCCACCTTAGCCCCGCCCCTTCTCGTATCGTTGTTGCGATGTTGGATTTCATCACCAACTAGTGGCTTCGAAATTAGAAGGTATTGTTTGCTTGGTGATTGCTTCCTAGATTTTCTTTACTAGTGGGTGTTGTTTGTTTCTCGAAGTTGACCATAGGATTTTCTTCACGGAGCTTGTTACTTGTTTACAATTGCTCCCCCACGACGTTCACGTAGAATGCAAGGTTTATCTCCGGAATACCCGGACGCTTCACAACCATTGCATACAGCGACACGTGAGGGTACCCCTGAAGGTTCCCCTCATCAGAGTGAAGTCCAAGACGTTTCTACACCACCTCCACGGGTAGAACGCACTGATTCTCTAGAAGATTTTTGAATTACCAATACTAGAGATGACTATCGCCTTCGTCGTGGTGAATGACCTTTTGTGCGATTAAATCCTTCTGAAGAAGCAGTTGTTACATATTCTGAATCAACCATTGAGCCTTCTCACGGTGTAGTAGGCCAAGATCCTTTTTGGTCAAGTGATTTCCGACGAGTCCTTTTTGGTACTGAGTCATCTCTAGTCTACGAAATCAACCCTCCAGTGTCTTCTGAGACAGAAACTACACCAGAGACTACCACTTATCGTTTTGTTCTCCCTCCCGATATGGCCCATCTCGCTAATGCTACGAGTGTCCAAACCGAGATTACTGCAGCTACTCTTGCTCCTATCAATACCCAGCGAATGCCTGAGGTTAACCCAAATTTACCTCCTGGTTACCATGCATTGAATGCTTTGTTGAATGCTTCTAATCCAACACCTCCGCAAACCCCAGCTGGTTCTCCAGGTGGTCCTCCTTTTCCTGGGCATCCTATTCCCGGTTTTATCCCGACACTCCCTCAATTTCCTTCTGGTAATCCTAATCCTAGTGGCACTATCCCGACTGTTGCACCAAACCCGCAGATTCCCGTTGGTGGACAGGGTGGTACAGTTCCTTTTCCCTTTCCCGGACACAACACAGTTACTACACAACCTATGGTTGGAGCACAACTTCCGGGTGGAACTATACCTACGATAGGGGGACCAACCTCACCTTTTGGACAAAACATACCTCCTGACTTGGCCCAGTATTGGAATCAACTTCTACGAAACTTTCCTCAAAATGCTTGGGGGCAGCAACCTGTCCCTACTGTAGGCCAACCTTATCTAGGTATAACTAATCCTATTTGGGGTTCGGGTTAGACTACTCAACCTCAGGTCCCTACTCAAACTCAAGGTCACAATCCTTGGGGTTACTATCCTATCCAGCCACCACCCAATCAACCAGGGTCTTCCCTCTATGGGCAGACTGCATACGGTCCTACTGGTTTGCTGACAGGGCTTCCACCCCAAAGTCACCAGTACCCATAAGTGAATCGACAGTTTCCTTTTCTTGCCACCTTGGATTTTCCAGATTTTTCTAGGATTCTTAATGATCCTATCCGTCACTCTCCCCAATGGCCTGCTATTCCTGCTAAGCTTCCATCGGATATTCAAAAATTCAATGCCAAAGCGGGACAGGACCCAAATAATCATGTCATGACTTTTCATTTATGGTGTCCGTCCAACTCGCTGATGGATGACTCCATTCGTCTGCGTCTTTTTCAAAGAACCCTTACCGGTTCTGCTGTGAAGTGGTATATTGAATTGCCACGAGGTTTCTTTTCTAATTTCAACACCCTAGCTATGGATTTTCTTACACATTACCAGTTACCGATCCGTTATGATACTGGGACTGATATTTTGACTTCCTTCAAACAAACTAAAGGCACTCATATATCAGATCATATTCATGAGTGGCGAAGGAGGCGACGTCTCATTAAACTTGAACTCCCTAATCAGTTACTGGCCGAATGGTTTACGAAATCCTTCATGAACGAAATTGGAAAAGACATTGCTATGGGCGGTGTTTTTACAGAGGAGCAGGCTATCAGTCGTGCTCAATATCTTGATCTCGTTTATTTGCAAACGGGAACACTTTACAACCTACTACCTGAAATACCTCATCCTGGTACTTCCAACACTTCCACTACTCCAGCTGCCTTGCATGCAGCTGATGGTGTGATTGGTACTGCTCATGTCCACTCACATTCTGTTTCAAATGCAACCCCTAAGTCTACATCTTCAAATGTCCAGAATGCTCTGTCTCCTGCCGCCCCCACCGGTAAAACCTTTGAGGTGAACGCCATTCAATCTACCCCGACCGGTAAAAATAAATCGAAGAAAGGGAGAGGCAAGAATAAGGAGAGTAAAAATAATAATCAAACTGAGCAAACTATAACCCCTCCTGTTGATGATCGGGATAAACGCAAACCACGGTACCCCTGCCTTATCTGTGGTGACGATCACTATACGAAGGATTGTCCTTGACGTGCCGAAGTTACTAAGTTCCTTCAAGGAACGCCAAAACCATCTACGCCGGCAGTCTTGTCCCAACCCTTCCCGTCTCAGCAGCAGGACTCGTTGGTCATTCATGACCAACCCTCTTCTTCTACGACATCCTACGTTTTGATGTGTACCGTTGATTCTACGAAAAATAATTTTGCACTCACGACTAGAGCCAAAGACTATACTTCATCTAAGGAGAAGGTTGACGATTCACCTCCTACTCTGGTTCAGCCCTCTCCACCGAATCCACCTACGAACGGTCATCTTCATCTCGAACGACCAAGTCTTGATACAGTTCTACGACCACCCCCGAAAGGTGTCGTTAAGAAATCAACCTTCAATCCTCATGCTCGTGCGGCCCAGAACTATAGCATTGTCAAAGATCTGGCCCAAGCACCTTCAACGATGTCTGCCCTTGAAGTCCTTCAGTCTTTTCCTGCAAAACGAAGGGCTCTGTTGAAAGCTATCGGTGGAATTGATCCTACAGATACGAATTTAATAGTCTTTGATTTGGAAGATCACATTCCAAGGTTTCCCCCTCAGCTTGCATTCCAGATACAAGTTGTTGTCACAGACAAGAATATTTGTCGAACTGTTATCGATGAGGGTGCCTCTACGTGTGTAATGTCTTTAGCTTATTGGAAAGCCATCGGCTCTCCTCCGTTAAATGAATCACAAAATACTTTGAAATCATTTAATGTCTCTGGTTTTAGGCCTTACGGTGTTCTTCCGTCGTTTCATGTTACTCTAGAAGGTAAGACAGTCCAAGTTGAAGTGGAAGTTTTCGATGCTCCCCTGGATTATAATCTTCTACTTGGTCGTAGCTGGATAGATTCTATGCGTGTTGTTGTGTCAACACTTTTCCGTGTCGTACGATTTCCTCACCAGGGAAAAGTTGTTACGATTGATCAACTTGCCTTCTTTAATTCCGATACTCGCATTGGCAATGTGCCATTTATAGCTAAAACCCCACCGGGTTACGAGAATATTGGTGTCGGTCTTTTAAAAGACGCTTCGTTAATGAGAAATTTCCCCATACCGCCACCACCCGATATTCCACGCCCGTCAGTTGCTTCTATTAATATGATCTCCATTGTACATCATGAACTTCCTGTGTCTACCGACCCTTGGCTAGTCCCTGATCCAGGAGATCATACTCGTTTCAGCGACGTCATGCCGTTAAGTCCGGTTGAGTCTGCTTATCAAGCCATTCAATCGACAACCCTTTCTACACCTTCTCTTGATGGGTTGTCTCCCGATCCTTTCCGTGTCATCTTTCCCACTGACGAGATGATCATGTCTGTCATGGAAGACACTCCTTGGGATGATGGGCATCATCGTTCCATACTGTTTCTGGAACAACACACTCTCGAGAACTACCAACGGATTTCAACTCCGTCGACCGTTGTTGTCATATCGACCGTTCCCGGATCTACACATGATGTGTTTGCCGAAGGGAACCTCAGTAATATTTCTCCCACGATACCCATTGATATATCAGTTAAACCTGGGATAGTTGAAAATGTTCACATTGGAGCTTCGTGTTCTCCTGATGAAATTGTCACTTATACATCTCTGTTTAGAGAATTTTGTGACATCTTTGCCTGGAGTTACGAAGAGATGATGGGTATCGACCCTGCCATTGTTGTGCATGATATCAAGACATACCTCGAAGCTAAACCAGTCCGACAGTGCCTTCGTCCGGTTCATCCACGTAAAGAGGCAACTATCAAACTCAAAGTTGAAAAACTTCTCAAAGCCGGTTTTATTTATCCTGTGGTTTTGACAGAGTGGGTTTCCAACCCTGTACCGATTGATAAGAAAGGTGGTATGATACGTGTTTGTGTTGATTATCAAGATATTAACAAAGCCTATCCGAAAGACAACTTTCCAACCCCTTTCGTCGACCAGATCATCGATGATTGTGCCGGAAGCGAAATCTTTTCTCTCATGGATGGATTCTCCGGCTATAATCAAATTAACATCGCTCCTGAGGACCAACATAAAACGGATTTTATTTGTCCTTGGGGTACTTTAGCCTATAGGAAAATCCCCTTCAGTCTTAAGAATGTAGGTGCGACGTTTCAACGTGATATGTCTTATGCGTTTCACGATATAAAGCATATCATTCAACCTTATTTGGACGACTTGCCATGTCATTCTTTACACCGAGTCGATCACCCTAATCATCTCCGAGCAATTTTCGTTCATTGTCGGTTCTATCACATTCGTCTAAATCCTCATAAATGTGTCTTTTGCGTAGAGTCCGACCGTCTTCTCGGTTTCATTGTTTCACGTCAAGGGATCCGGGTAGATCCTATTAAGGTTGAGGCGATTCTTAATCTCCCTCCTCCTTCTTCACTGTGCCAGTTACAAAGTTTGCAAGGGAAAACAAACTTTCTTCGTCGTTTCATCCCTAATTACGCCGATATTACTCGTGGTTTTACACGTCTACTAAAAAAGGGTTCAGAGTTTGTTTGGGACACTATTGCCAACAATGCCTTTGAGGCTTTGAAGTTGTCTCTCACGGAAGCTCCACTTCTTTTCCCTCCTGATTATAGTCGTGATTACTTTCTTTATCTTGCTGCCTCCGAGTATACTATTGGAATGGTTCTCGTTCAAGAGGATGATGCACACGATGAACATGTTGTTTATTACTTGAGTCGAAGTCTTACATCCACTGAGATCAAGTACCAACATGGTGAAAAACTGGCTTTGGCTGTTGTTCAAGAGGTTCAACGTTTTCGTCATTATATTCTCTCCAGGAAAACTACAGTGATTTCACATTGTAACCCCATGCAACATATTTTGACACGTCAATTGCTGGGGGGAAAGTACTCCAAGTGGATTGTCATTCTCCAGGAGTTCGACTTGGAATTCAATCGCACCACGTCGAAGAAATCCTTAGTTTTTGCTGAGTTAATTTGTGATTTTCCCCACTCTGCCACGAAAAATGTAGCAGTCGATTCATTACCTGATGAATCACTTTTCCTTATCAACACTGATGATATTTGGTATGGATATATCATTATATATCTCCAAACCCAAACTTTTTGTCCTGTTTTGTCTAGTGTTGATCGACGTCGCATCCGTTATCAAGCTCGTCGGTACATTATCCTTGGAGATACTCTTTACCGTCGAGGCATTGACTCTGTTTTTCGATGTTGTTTGAATTTTGATGAAGTCGAGAAAGCTTTGAATGACTGTCATTCTGGAGCATGTGGTGGTCATATGTCTGGGTATGCTATTGCCCAAAAGATCTTGCGCGCGGGATATTTTTGGCCTTCCTTGTTCAACGACTGCATTACTGTTGTTCAGAAGTGCCATGCCTGCCAGACCTACAATCAGAAAATTTGGTTGCATCCTGCTCCCCTTCATCCTATGGTCTTAGTTGGTCCTTTTGCAAAATGGGGCATTGATTTCATGGCATGTCACCCTCACTCGGTCGGGGGGCATGGTTACATTATTGTAGCTGTTGATTACTTTACAAAGTGGGCCGAGGCGATGCCAACATTCGATAATACTGGAAAGACTGCAGCATTATTTCTTTTCAACCATGTCATAGCTCATTTTGGTGTTCCTTAGGCTATCGTTACCGATCACGGTAGTCATTTTAGGAATTTTATGATGACTGAACTTACGGAAAAGTTGGGTCTTCGTCATGATAGCTCAACACCCTATTATCCGCAAGCTAATGGCTAGGTCGAAGCAATCAATAAGGTTCTTATAACTATGATTCGATGGATGATAGGAATTCATAAAACCAGCTGGCACACGATGTTGTTTTCGGCATTATGGGCGTATCGGACATCTGTTAAATCCTCTACAGGGTTTACACCTTTTCGATTAGTTTATGGCATGGAAGCCATTCTGCCAATAGAATGTGAGATACCTTCTCTGAAGATGGTTGTAGAACTCTTACCCAATACTTCTGCTGAAGATGAATGTCTGTTATATCTGATGCGATTAGACGAGACTCGTCGTGACGCTACTCTAGTAATAGAAGCCCAGAAGAAACGTGTTAAGGCACAGTATGACAAGCATGTCAAGCCTCGCGTCTTCTCTGAAGGAGATCTTGTTCTTCTGTATGAACAAGATAAAGATGTCTTAGAAGCTGGGAAATTCGAACCAATGTGGCGTGGTCCTTACATTGTTCACAGAGTGTTGGAAAAAGGAGCGTATGAGCTGGTTGATTATGATGGTATACCTTTGAGTAAACCCAGGAATGGGTTGTACTTGAAGAAGTATTATGCATAAGTTATTTGTGCACACGTACTTGTATTTTTATGTATCATACTTTGTGCGTGTTACTTTAGTTTTCTTTTGACGTTATCTGGTCTCTGCCCTTACGTGACGTTGTGTTTGATTGCCAGATGTTGGAGTATTCACTACCTTATATTGGCTTCACTGATGGTGCTAGCCGTAGTACTCGGAACCTAGCTTCTGCTGCATGGGCCATCTATGCCCCAACAAACGAGCTTATATCTTTACGAGGTGTATGTCTTGGCCGTGCAACCAACAACATTGATGAGTATAGCGCCGTTATTGAACTATTGGTTGATGCTATCTCTCTTGGAATTCGTCATTTGGTTGTACGACTCGACTCGCAGCTTGTGGTACTACAACTAAGTAATGTCTACTCTATTTGAAGTCCTACTTTATTATGAGTGTATTTGCGAATTCGCCTCTTGGAACGATATTTTGATCACATTGAATATCAGCATATTCCTAGACGTCTTAATACATTAACAAATGCATTAGCTAATTATGTATTGGACATACATTTGAACCATTTATAAATCAAACACATTACAATTCACACAATGTAAAGTAAACCGGTAGAAGCCGTTTGTATATATATAACGATCAAAAGAGTTTGTTTTTACAAAATGTTTGTCCGAAGACCAAAATATCAAAAACTGAAGCTTATAGCTTCTACAATGTGACGTCACGGATGACATTCACGGTAACACACAACTTCTCTAGCAACTCTACGGAGCAGTCGACCCATAGCTGCTGACACCCCTACAGTATGACGTTGATCGCGTCGTGGAATCTCTTCCAGAGTCATATCTGGAATATCGGTTGTCAGGCCCTCTAAATTCTGCTCCACTGCTAGGTAATCTTCTTCATACTGTGGTACTGTTGTTGATGCCTCTCCTCGTCGATGGATAGGAGAAGAGCCAACAGGTCTATATGCTCCAACATCTGTGTTATCGACAATGTTTTGTGTTAGTCTTTGGATAAATATATAAAACAAAAGTATTTGAATATAATACAAAAATTCAAAAACATTTTAAAAGGAAAATTTGTGTACTTCTTACGGAGGTCTCCCCACTTAGAGTCCTCAGGTAGTGCTAGATCCGGATCTCCTCGGAAATCCAACACGGCATAGGCGTAGTCGTCGACCATCGGCATCTGGTTCTGCAACCAGTTAAAGAAAATATCATCATATTTGACGATTGGTCCTACCACGTGCCAGGCCATGAGCCGACACCATCGTAACATCCTCAGATCTCTAGGACCCGACAATTCTCACTCATCCTGTAGTCGGAATACAGGGACCCTCTCTAAGAAGAAGGACACTAACAAAGACCCATAACCAAATTGTTTCAGTTCTCCTCACCTGCACTTAGTCAGTTGTTTTCTGATACTGCGCAATACTGCATCGGCCCAGTTAAATACTCGGGGCTCAGTACACTCGATGACGTACTGGAAATAGATCTACAATGCCATATGGGGAGCGACACTTCCAGCCATCCGAGAAATCGTGAAGAGAATAGTGTGGAGAGTCAAGTCAGTTACTCCCCAGATTTCCACTTTCCCTTTCTTTCTTTCAGCCTCTGGTACACAATATTGGTTGCAGTATTCACTCATTTTCAAACTGCCACCTCTGTTGCCGGTCAGAATGACATAGGACCCACGCCTGGATAATCCAGTCAAGAAATATATGTCCTCGATGTCAATAGCTAATGTGTGAGCTCCTACAATGAAAACTTGCTGGTCCGGATCACACATTCGGACTAGATACTCCAATAATCAGACTTGGGCTCTCATGCCCGGGATGCGGAAGTATTTTAAGAGACCACAATATCTCAATGCAGCTATGGTGGGAGGGTGATTATCGACGTTTGTATTATCCTCCTCATGTTCTCTTTCTCGCCACTCAAGCACCATACTTGTGGCTATTTACCTGCATAAGAAACATATAAAGATGATTAATGATCTTATCCATGAAATGAGTTTTTTCTATTGGCTAAACATTTCAAAATTTTTTGAGTTCTACGCTGCTCGCATGTGCCATATTATGTACAGTGCGAACTTCTCGTAGGCGGCTTAAGGCCCACCTGCGAGAACGAGTCATTCTCACAGGTCCCGTATGGGCCACCTGCGAGAATGCTTCGACGCATGTATGGTTTAAAAAATAACTTTAAACAAAACTTTTAACCAATGAAATCTAGATTTTAAACCATGAAAAGATCAGGAATGAAGAACTTACCAAGATGTTGCTGACAGCTCGTCAAATGATCACCCGTAACTCCCGAAAATCGACACCGAATGCAGAGGGTAAAATGAGGGTTTTTGGAACTCAATGGTAAAAATGTCAAATGATATGGTAAATTTAGTTATTTACTCATTTTAATTATTTTTTACTATATCAAATGTGGGTTTTTTATGTTTATTTATTATTTAAACCTAATCACTAATGTGAAAATGAGTGAAATGACTGGCAGGTGTGAAACATGGATGATTATGAACAGTTTTTCTTTGGTGTGGTGTGATTTTGGTTGTTTTTTATGGTTTTGGCATAAAACCTCGAGCGCCTTTTGTCCATTCTTGCGCTTGTGAAAAATATAAGAACGTGATTGAGCGTCGTTTTATCACTTTTTCGGGCTCGCTGTGGTTATACGAAAAAGGAACCCCCTGAAGTTTTCTTTAAGCCCTTTTCAGACTCTCTAAACAGGAAAAGATTGTCGAGCGACCTTGCTATTTTCACGCTCGATAAAGTATTTGAAGTATGCGTCTTTTGAGCGATAGTTTAACCCTTTTTTCGGTCTCGTTGGACTACTGTAAGAAAAAGGAACTGAGAGAGTTCTCTTTTAAGTGTTTTTCCAAACTCTATAATCTTGAAAAACCTTCGAGTTTACTATCTCTGGACTCGTTAAACAAACATTGACAGACCCGTGATGGGACCGAACCACTCCTTCTTAGGGTTCGTTAAAAATAATCCGAGGGACTCGTCCAAAGGATGAGCTTATATCAACAAGCATATGTGATCCTCTTCAAGCTTGCATAAAACTAAAGAGGTACTTGCCATAAATGGTGGGGGAAAATTTGGGAAAGGGATATGTTTCATCTTTGTATTAATTGGCAGTAAGTGTCGCTCTTGAACATGACACCCCCTATTCATCATTTGAAGCCGGTTTGGGAAATCCGTTTGTCTCTTTTTCGACTGATTACAAGTTCATTCCATGTGTCATCTTTGAGTCAATGCTGCCAAATCATTGGTCGCGTCATTCATATGTTCAAGAGAAGTCCATTTGAAACCTATATTGAGTCGGCCATCTGCAGTTATCCATTCTCTCCGTGTCGGCCTTCCCTGTGTCCAGTCCAATTGCCACATGCTCTGTTTCACCTTCAAACTCTGTTACTCATTTCGTGTCATTGATGGGGGATACATCAAGGCCCTCCTGTGATGAGTTTTGTTCCGTCGACTTCAGCACATTATCCGAAATCAAGCCTTAGAAATTATTTAGTACCTTGGAGCTTGCATGCCTCAATGGAAAGTTTCTCGCTTTCGACAGTGGGTTTACATCATTGACCCCTAATTGAAAGATTTCGTCGGATGTTCGACATCAACTCATTTATTCACAGTCGATGGATTGTACTTTAGTACCTTGGGAGTCATTGACATCAATGGTGATTTCCCTCGCACTTGTTAACGGTTACATCAATGACCGGTAATCAAGTGGTTTCTACCATGTTCGACTTCAACACATGTAATCGCATGGTTAGATTCGTACTGGGTGACAAGATTGAAGACCCTGGATATTGTCTTTGTGATCCAGGTTGTGATGGAGTATGTATAATTTGTGACACATAGATCCACTGTTTATGTTTCGTGGCTATGTTGTCTTGATTACAAATTGTCGCATAGATCCACAGTGTATTCAGGTGGCTATGTTATATTTTGATGGCATGGATACACAGTGTATTATTGGTGGCCATGACCCATGATCTAGGTGGATATCGGTGGCCACCCACCTTTTTCGACTGGCTCAAAATAGTTTTCTGGAAATTTTGGCAATTTACTATTTTTAGCAGGTTTTAACTTTTCGGGCCATTTTGAGGGCCTAAATGAAGGTTTTTTTAGATAGAGGTTCCCAATTATATATGAAGGAATTATTGAGCCCCCAAAATGAATCTCCTCGATGATACCTTTCCAACGAGCTATCACACACCTAAAACAGAGATCGTATGAAAAAGTTACGACCCCGGAGAGTTGATGTACTAACTTACCCAAACGGGGCCCACGTGACTTTTGGCGCTTCATCTCCTAGGGTTAAGTTTTTTTGGATGTCTATGACTTTTGGAATTCTCTTCTATTGTAAAAAGGCCTCTAGAGCCTCATTGTAATCATCTTCTCACGAATGCGAGTAGCAACCACATCTCTTCTCAGAGATAAGCTACCAGCACCCTAGCTAGTTTATTTCCATTCTGTTTGTAAACATATTTCAGTCATTTGTTATTAATGAAATGAAGTCTTATTTCCGCTGCATCTCTGCGTTTATGTGTATTTCTGAATTTCATTGTGTTCCTTTGTTTCTCAAGGGCCTCCTCGAGCAACATTTTGATAGGATCTCCTGCTCCCTCACCTTTCTTTTCTTCCCCCATGGTCGGTCGTCGAGGTTTGCGAGGCTGATCTCGCAAAGGTTCAACTAGATCGAGCCCCAACTCCTTATACCCTGATCTCATTGGGGACATGCAAATAAGGATCGAGAATGAGCAGACTGCTCCGATACCACTGATCCGGATTTATGTAGGAACACAATGAAATGCAGAAATACACATAAACGCAGAGCTGCAGCGGAAATAAGACTTCATTTCATTAATAACAAGTGACTGAAATATGTTTACAGGCAGAATGGAAATAAACTAGCTAGGGCGCTGGTAGCTTATCTCTGAGAAGAGATGTGGCTGCTACTCGCATCCATGAGAAGATGATTACAATGAGGCTCTAGAGGCCTTTTTACAATAGACGAGAATGCCAAAAGTCATAGACATAAAAAAAAACCTAACCCTAGGAGATGAAGCGCCAAAAGTCATGTGGGCCCCGTTTGGGTAAGTTAGTACATCAACTTCCTGGGGTCGTAACTTTTGCATACGATCTCTGTTTTACGCATGTGATAGCTCGTTGGAAAGGTATCATAGAGGATATTCATTTTGGGGGCTCAATCATGCCTTCGACTATCATTGAGAACCTCGATCTCAAAAAAACTTCATTTAGGCCCTCAAAATGGCCCCGAAAGTTAAAACCTGCTAAAAATAGTAAATTGCCAAAATTGCCAGAAAACTGTTTTGAGCCAGTCGAAAAAGGTGGGTGGCCACCG
>ML796635.1:669940-685414 GCA_009831015.1 Picea engelmannii
ATCTCAAAAAAACTTCATTTAGGCCCTCAAAATGGCCCCGAAAGTTAAAACCTGCTAAAAATAGTAAATTGCCAAAATTGCCAGAAAACTGTTTTGAGCCAGTCGAAAAAGGTGGGTGGCCACCGATATCCACCTGGATCAACCCATGTCTATGATGTCATCATTTTTTGGTCTGAGTATGGGAATGCCTACCTCAGAATTGGTATATATGATATTCTGCAGATGCTTGAATGTTTGCAGGTTTCCGATTAGATGTGCTCTTGGTTTTTGACACACAGATGCAGCTTACAAAGTCTATCGACTGTCACTGGTTCCAATCTCAGACTTTGGGGGGCATTCTATTATCCATAAAATTGGTTGTCATGATGATGGAGAAATCAAGCTCTCCACTAGAACACTTTCCTGAGAAAAGTTACCTTTGTCTCTTTCCATAAATCATAATTTTGAAGGAGGTTCGCAAGCTACCTATATATTTGCCTGCGACAATGAATGATTCTCACAGGCTGCATTAAGATGGAGTGCGAGAAGTTCGCACTGTACCTAACTATCAGGGTGCAAACATCTTCTAAAGGAAGGAAAAAGATAAATTCTCGAACCTTCTGGAAGGGAATCTTCTAGAATGTTGAGTTGGCATTCGAATGGTTATCTAAGTACTGGTTTTCCTGATATCTTGGGATCATTCCTATCCTAGTAACTAATCCATTCTCTCTTATAAATTGAGGGGAATGCTCATGGAAAAGGTTAAGCAATAAGCTAGCAAGAGATTGATTGGAGAATTAATGTAAGATTGTATGAGGGACTGATGCTACAACAGCTAGAGATGCCAGCAAGGTTATCAAAAGTAGTTGATCTTCTTCATGCATGAGCAAGTGTGTGTGTCAAAGCTAGGATCCATCGAAAGGAGACTTGCAACATCAAGGCTCAGGTTGTAATTCCCTCTTTCTATCAACTTAATACAGTAATATGTCTCTTTCCCATAAAGTTGATGTCACTTTATTACATAACTCCTTGATCATATGTATAGATTAACTGTTGTATATATTGAGTTGTTTTCACTTCAATTGGTTTGAGTTGTCCTGGTTTTGGCGACACAAGAGTATTGAAGCGAAGTTGGTACAACAGATACATAAGAAAGCAATCATAAGGTATGTCCATGATTCCTACCTCCAAGTTCATTCAATAGTCTAAATCTAGGGAAAGAGTATTATTCTGTCCTGTTTTGTTCTAGATCCAGGTGGATCTAGGGAGATCGGTTTGTGTCCACACTTAAGAATTAATCCTGAAACAACATGATTCATAACAATATCACTTTTGGTAAAACGAAAATAACAGAGTCGTTATGAATCTATTAAAAACTAACAGAGCTATTGAAAGAAAATCCAATCGATTATATTAATTCAAACCAACTCATAAAAAAAAAATATTGAAATTCATACTTGGGCAGTAAGAAAATGCTTCGATCATGATAACTTTGAATTGACAAAGGTCTTTGCTTCCTCGACATTTCTGAAGACAATTGAACCGGTGGTTTTTTGTTTCTTCTCGTTGGCTTGAAGCCTGTCTCTCTCTTTTGACAGCACTGTAACTTGTTCCTCTAATGATTTGATCTTTGACTGCAACAGGGAAACGTCAGTGTAATAACGTTCAAGCCAGGCATTACATTGGGCATGTGGTGGTTGTTCAGGATTTGGTATCACAGGTGAGGGTTTTTTCAAGTTACCATGGGTTTGATTGTGAAGCTTGATTCCTGGGTAGTTTGGGTCATTTTTGAGGCACGGAGGTAAGTTAGAGACATAGTCATAGGGTTCCAACGAGCATAATCCATGGGAATAGGAGTATTCTTCGGCTAGGAAACGCTCAATATCGGAGTCTGAGTCCTCGCTCAAGACTATTGGCTTTTGATCAACGTTTGGCTTGGGTTTGTTCCTAGCACATCTCGATATCCATTGAGCATTTTTCTTCCCTTTACTGTTGATAGTAGTGTCACTCCTGTCTTTCTTACTCATAGGCCTTTTGATGGCCTTGGTATTTTCTTTAGCACTCGGGTCAGCCACGGTATCGGGTAGGTCGATGTCAGTGCAATCCGAGGGTTTGATAGGGGGTAGAAGGATATGAAATGGCACGGATGGCCCAACCAGAGTTTTCGTAACCACAACCTTGTCAACTTGGACAAACTCGGGAGTGGCAAAGCGATTCCTAGATAGGAAGGCTTGCCAACTATCACCACTAAGGCTTAAACGGTGGACGATAATGAGTTTGATCAAGTCATGATGGAAAAGGCTGCTATTATCCTTCTCACGCTTGAATCTTTTAGACATCTTGTAAAGACTATGCAAGAGATAATGTGGCATATTCAAAGGGTAGCCTATAAAATTCATCAATAACCGGAGATGATACAAAAATACCAAGCCATAACGACCTTCGCAGGTCACAAACTGTTTAACAATCGGTAAAATATTGTGCCACCTGGGTTTGAGGGTAGTGATAGGCATACCTTTATCACAGGAAACAATCTTCCTTGATGTGAAGAGGAGTGGCCATGACACCTCATCTACTTTGGAATTTTTAAGCCACCTTTGCCCTGTCACTGGTAGTCCTGTAGCTAAACTCATGAATTCCTCATTAAGCTCAAGTTGTATGTGTCCGACCTTAGCTCTGCATTCGTCGAAGGTGAGGGCGAATTGTTGGGCAACCAAAAGGTTGAAACCCTTAAACCTTTGGATAAACACCAGCCAACTTTTATTTTCCAAATCTTTACGAGCATTATCGAACAACAGGATTGTTTGGATACCATTTGTCTCTGTGCGCACCACAGGTGCCATAGACGGGAGCACACAGTGATCCAGGTGAATGGGCAAGGGTTTGGATAGGGTATTCGTAGGATCAAATAACTCACAGACTTCCCCAAAAATCAACAGAGGTGACCCGAGATAGGGGGAAGACATTAATGCCCGAATGTGCGAGGGTAGTGGAGCTAGATTAGCCCATGCAAAATAGTCATTTCCCAATGTACAACCGACGGCGCATATAGCGATTCAAATCACTATTGCATATGTTAAAAACAATTCCATTCACACAATTAATGAAATCTATGGTAAGTCGACCCAAAAAAAATCACATAAGCATAGCGTTTGCATAGTTTTAAAACCAAAACAATTATTTAAAAATAATGAGGGTTCGATCATATCATATATGTGTTGTATGAAATGATTACATCGAGGGTATAACCACAACGTCAATGTGTTTTCATAAAAACAATGCGTCAAGGCGATTGATGAAAGAACATAGAACATCAAACCACCAATGTATTAAGGGCTCAATGACAGTCATCATCACAATCTTATAAAAATGAAATCATATTAACAATTAAAAAATGCCAAATGAGTAAAGATCTTGGTATCTTGCCAACTGTGCGACTATAATTAAATTGGAAATGCAATGAACACATAGACAAGAGTAACCAAAATAATCTAGTGATGATGCTATTGACGTGACTTCGAAATCAAATTTTTCATGCTTGCAGTCGTGAAAACGAGAACAAAGGCAGGTGTGCAAATGCACGAAATAATAGTGTCGTTTTATTCAAAGATTGCGATGAAAATCAAGGGTTGCTAAACACTGGTGTAGGCAGCTTATAAGGATAGGAAAAAAATGCGAATTGGCTGCCAACAATGGCGACACACTGGTAGAAGAAGTTATCTCTGCCAAAAGAGTAAATTCAGATTAAGGTAACAAGAATAATTCCATAGAAATAACCAGAAAATTGTTTAAACATCGTTAATGATCGAACTATCCCAGTAGTGTTTAAAGGATGAAAACTGATAACAGTCTTAAGATAAGCGAGCCACAATATTAAATATAAAATCTCCAATACTGTTGACAGGGCCACTGCTGCCAGCAGGCGTCCATAGCCTCGACAAGGTTTCCATTTAACCCACTCTGATATCCGTATCCTGCCAAGAAGTTCCAGATCAGAATAAAGGACATGTTAAGGTTAAGAGGTTTCATATTTACGAATTTTCATATACCCAACATTGCTTCGCTGCCAACGGGCCTGTTCAGTACCCCGGTGAAGTTGTCTTGGCGTCATGCATGCATTTACCCGCTGCCAGCAGACATGTTCAACATCCCGACGGGTTTACAAACACTTCCCACAGCTCTTTTAATGATTTTTTTTTTTTTTTTAAAGATATATAATCGAGCGGGGTGACGTTGAAAATTATGATATTTTTGCATATTTTTCACAGACCTCAACATAAATTTTTTAGAATTGTCCTTCATTAAGATCCAGAGATGGTTTGTTTACATAACCAACCTTCTAAGGCACGGAGACATCTTCTGATTTATTCCCTTAAACAACAGAGACAACGTAAGAAGATAATAGATGATCGTGACAGGATTTACTCACAGATAGAAATCAATTAACTTCTTTCAAACAACAATCTTTTCTCAACACAGATGTAAATTTTCAGAAGCATATAATTGATGTTTACACAATTTTTCAGCAGTCATTTTAGTGAAAGAAATTTATGTTTTCTTCATCTGAATAGTTCAACATGCATGCATGTGTATTCCAACATCAAAAACTAATAAGCGCAAGGAAAAATCGAAACCAAAACAGTAAAAGAAAAGCAAACAAAAGAAAAATATGTACATAGTATACAAAGGGTTGTCATCAGGTGAAATATCTTTTCAGATCTTGGCCATTCATTGGATAGGTGTGAGGCTGCCCTTCTAGATTCTGCAATCGGAAAGAGTTGGGACCTAATTTCTCAGCGATTAAAAATGGTCCAAGCCATAAGTTCTGAAATTTCGTGTGCTCTCCCTTTCCCTCATGCAGTTTGTCCCATTTCAAGACGAGGTCACCTACTTCGAAGTTCCTATCAGAGGTAGAGTTATAATTGAACCAACTTTTGACCACTAGTTGATGTTGATCTAACTTACGTTTAGCTTGGGCTCTTACCTCTTCTAGCTTCATTAAGGTGTTAATTCGGTTTTTCAAAGGGGGACAGTCTTCTTCTTGTATTTTCTGCGATAGCTGTAGTGAGGGAAGAAGAATGTGTGGTGGCAGAATTGTTTCTCTGCCATAAACGAGAAAGAAGGGAGAGTTACCTACAACAGTTTTTGGTGTTACCCTATCAGCCCAAATTGCGTTTAACAGTGCATTGTGCCAGTTTTTGTGATTTTCAACTACTGTTCTCTTGATAATTTTAATCAGATTCTTATTTGTTGATTCTGCCAATCCATTGCCCTGGGGGTAATAGCTCGCGGGATACTTCAATTTAATTCCTTTTTCTAAAGCGAACTCGCTCATCTCAAGAGACGAAAAGTAAGAAGCGTTATTGAATACTAAATAGTCAGGGATACCAAAATGAGTGATAATATTTGAATTTAAAAAGGAAATTACCTGACTGGTATTCACAGTTCTTAATGCGACAACTTCATACCACCTGGTGAAGTAATATGTGGTTGTTATGATAAAATTATGCTACTGTGAGGATGGCAGATTGATTGGACCTATGATATCAAGTCCCCACTGCTGAAAAGGAGAGTCTACTAGAACATGCTGCAAAGGAAAGGCTGGTTTTCGTAACCGCCCTGATGCTTTTTGACAACTAATACACTTGCGACACAAGGCATGGACGTCTCTAAAAAGTGTGGGCCATTAATAACCGGCTCTCAAAACTTTATGGGCAGTGGTTTCACCACCAAAATGCCCACCAGCTTGTCCTGCATACAATTCTAGTAAGACTTTTTCTGCTTCGTCTTTCTCAAGGCAACACATCAGTATGCCATCAAAATTTTGACGAAACAGAATACCATTAACCAAATGAAAGGAGACAGAATTTAATCTTAACGCTCTTTTTTTAGTGGGATCCAGGTGACGGGGGGCTGACCCATGTTCAAGACAGAATTTTATATTGTCGTACCAGGGACTGACAGAGTTTTGTGCACAACAGATTGCATTTTGATCGTGTTGTCCTAGGTTTGACCTATCATTTTCTTCTTGATGTCCTGCTGTTGAATCAGCAACTAACTTGCATAACCCTTGGCCTCTCATTATCTGAGCTGGGGTAATTTCTATGTCATACTCCTGTAAGGAGGTAACCCAGTTCGCCCTCTTTTCACCTAGTTCTTTCTGCACTAACAAATTCCTGACGGCTGGGTAGGGGATAATAATCTTAGTCCTAGATTTCAAAAGATAAGACCGGAAATGCTTGACTGCTTTGAAAACAACATAGGCTTGTTGATCTACCACTGGGTAATTAAGTTTCGAGCCTTTGAAAGAAGAGCTCATAAAGGCAATGGGTACTTCATTGTTTTCAGCGTTCTTTTGAGTTAGGACTGCCGCGTAGGAACGGTCAGAAGAAAAAGTGTAGAGTGTGAAGTCTCGAGAAAAGTCGGGGCTCATGAGAGAAGGAGCGTCTATTATGGCCTTTTTTATTGCATTAAAATCTTGATTTTCTAGAGGTCCCCAATGATATTGTGCGTCTTTCTTAATTAAATTCTATAAAGGTCTGACCATTTCGGGGAAACTGGGGACGAATCTCCTCACAAAATTTATCTGGCCTAAGAAAGACTGCATAGACTTTTTGGATGTAGGAGGGGGAAGTTTCGAGATGACTTGAGTCCTTTCGGGGTCGATAATCATCCCTTTTCTTGACACAATAAATACTAAGAGTTTACCTTGTTCTACTGCAAAGATGGATTTTTTAGGATTCAAGGAAATGTTGTATTTACGACATCGCTGTAGAACGACTCTTAATTGAGCTAGATGATCAGTTTTGTTTTTTGAAAATACAGTAACATGATCTAAGTAAACTACGATGAACTGATTGATTAAGCCTCGGAAAGTGATGTCCATCGCTCTCTAGTGGCACCGGCATTAATCAGTCCAAAGAGCATTTTTCGATAAGCGTAGGTGCCCCATGGGGTGCGGAAGGTAGTTTTAAGTTGGTCTGGAGGAGGCATCAGGACTTGGTTGTACCCCAAAAAACCATCCAATAAGGATAGTCTTTCAGAACCAGATACCTATTGAAGGATCTGTTCCATGGGTGGGACAGGGTAGTTGTCTTTATCAGACGCTCTATTAAGGTTTCAGAAATCGACGCAAATTCGAATTTCCCCACTTTTTTTCCGAACAGGGACAAGGTTAGAAACCCATTGAGTGTGCCTAACTGGGAAAATTATCTTAGCATTCAGGAGTTTATTTAATTTTTTTTGACGATCAGTTCGAGCTTAGGGTGCATTTTTCTTAATTTTTGTTGAAAGGGTAAGGTTTGGGGTTTCATAGGAATGACGTGTTGTATGATGTTAGGGTCGAAAGTTTTAAGGTCATCATACGTCCACGCAAAAACATCTTTAAATTCTTTAAACAATTTAATAAATGAGGCTTTTTATTGTTCATAACACCCTACCCCTAAATTAATGCACTGCGGATTGTCATTAGTTCATAAGTTTACTTTTTCATATGAGAACGAGGAACTATTGGTTTTACAGTTGACCGATTTTTTGAATTTATCTTGAAGATCGTAAAATTTCTCTAATATAAATACAGATTTAGGGATCGAATTTACCATGTCCGATGAAGATTCAGGAGTTCTCGGATCTGGTATTACCGTGAAATCGCGCAAATTGTCATCGTGAGTGCATTCGTCAATCACTGCGCTTTGAAAAGTTTCTTCCATATGCAGGAAGCTAATAATCTGTTGATCATCGTCGAAGACTCTCCAATTCGTGATGTTGTCGGGAACGGATGGCCTAAACAACAGTTCGACGGAGAATGCATCCGGGGACAAGCCTTCTGCAAGAAAGAGTTTGGAAGCTACGTTAGCTAATAGATCAGCTTCAGAATTATTCAATCTAGGAATAGAATTTATATTGAAAGAAGAAAATTTATTCATTAAATTCCATACCTCGGATTGGTAGATTTTAAGATGCGGAGACAGACAGTGGATAGAATCTCTTACCCGTCTAACCACGATTTTAGAATCGCCAAAGACAGCCAAATTTTGACTGTTCATATCTAAAGATTTTCTAAGACCTTGCAGTAAAGCCTCATATTCTGCTGTGTTATTAGTACATTCAAATTCTAGCCTATATGCAATCAATGTTTTGTTACCTGCTGGATCGATAATTACGCAGCCTGCACCAACTCCTTCTTTGGACTTTGACCCGTCAAAATAAAGAGACCAAATTTGATTTTATCGAGTGCATGATACCATTGTGTAGAGGCTACTGGCTGCACATATGCTACAATCTCGAACTGTTGTTCTGGGTTGGTGATAGCTGAAGTCTCGACCATGAAATTGCCGAAAAAAGTATCCATCCCTTGTACTTCGGGTGAATCAGCAGAAGGCGTGAATGGTTCGTTGGGATCATTCAAATCTGTGACCGTGAACTTAAGGTAGCGTTCACGATTTACCTTGATCTTGTTGGGCTTGCCATTCTCTGGAAGCCACAGGTGAGACCAATCTGTCGTAAAATAGCCGTGTAGCTGCTCCGACCAGTCCCTGCTTAAAAACTGACCATACACTTCTGGAATATCCACAACAATAATCTCAATGACTGGATGAACTTTGGGGTTAGATGATAATCTTATAAGCACATTCCTTAACTCGCCTACAACTTTAACACTAGTTTGATCAAGTTGTATGATTTTTAAAGTGGACGGTTCAACTTCAGCATTAATCTTCTGACATACAGACCAAGGCATCACATTGGATGATGCTCCTGAGTCTACCATACAATTGTGCACGTTTCTATTAAATATTTCGAAAGTTAACAAAAATGGAGGTACATTTCTGCGAGTACTAAGGTTGGTAGTTTGTGGCTTTTTACTCGCAGTTTCTAAAGGTAATTTATCTACATTATTTACATTATTTACAGGAAGGCTTCCTTTATTGTGAGGATCGAGATTATTCTTAGCATAAGTCTTCTGAGGAAATTTGTTCTGAACAACCTTGTTTGAATTACCATTTTTGCTATTCTCTGCGATGTTCTGTAACATTTTTTGTAGAAGAAATGAAAATTTCAATAACTCATAAACATAAATATTAGCCCTTAACTTTTTAAGGTCTTCAACTAAATCATAATCTAAGTTGGGTTTCACATGACTCTGTTTAGTCTCAGCTGGTTTAGATTTCTTTGGAGGCAAAGTCGTAGTGTTTTCGGAAGAAGGTTTGTTTGTTGTCTTACTCCTAGTATTGTAGGGATGGACTGTCTTGAATTTAGCTTGAAAGATGTTATCCGAGAAGTGTCCAAAAATGTTTGGAGAAGAATCTTCTTCTTGAACTGTCTCTTGTTCAAAAACCTCCTCAGGAATCTCAGGAGGCATCAAGTTATCCTAGGCTTCTAGAATTGTTTGAAGGGCGAATTGCAGACTTTCTAGATTAAGGCCCTCAATAGTAGGATTAGGTCGGTTGGTGGGAAAAGGCTTCCTGAACGGGGGTTTGTAAGGCCCTTTGCTCGAAGAAGCTTCTTCGGCCATCCTTTTCAAATCTATAACTTGATTTGACATTTTTTGAATGACTTTAGTTAGGTTTTCTAAATCAGAGCTTTTAGGTTGTGTTTTACTTTGAGTAGGTCTAGGGAGGATTTCAATCTTCTTTTTGGAAGAAGAACTAGTCTCTGAATCGTTGCTAGTAGTGTCTTTTAAACTAAGGATGTCCTTTTCAATCTGGCTGGCCTCTTCGAAGGCCTCTAACAACGTGGCTTTCTTAGATCATTTAACCCAAATGGCTATACTTTGATGCAAGGCTTTAGTATAGTATGCTATGATAAGATTCTCGACAGGCATGGAATCCACAGGGATTTGGTTCTTAAGTGTCAAGAATCTTTGATTAAAGTATTTAATTTTCTCTTATGGGTTCATTTTTAAGCTAGAAATCTCCATAACCAGGACTTCCGGGGACTTGTCGTCTCCGAACTTTTCTAGAAAGAAAGATTCAAACTTTTCCCAAGACACGATGGTATGGGGTTGTTGGGAAAAGTACCATGTAGATGCATTGCCCTCGAAAGTGTAGGGGAACAACCTACAGACTATGTCTTCGTGCTCGACATTGCGGAGTCTAATGGCTAACATAAACTTTTTAATGTGATCTTCTGTGATCTGTTTAGAGTCAGGGTCAAACTTGGGGAGCCACTTCTCCAGATGTTTGGGTAAGGGATGTTGAGCCCAAGGTACGGCTACTGCATCCTGGTCGAGCCAAGGTCTGGTAGGATTGTTCTGGTTGGCCATTGGTGTAGGCAGTGTGGAAGGCTAAGAAGAGGAACTGCCTTCGTCAGAGGAGTCTTCTCCAGGAGATGATGGAGGTGGTGAGGGAGGTATTCCAGATCCTCCTGTAGAAGGAGTGAGGATTGGATCTGTAGGGTTTACAGTGAGGTTAGTGCCTCCGAGTTGTTCTCTGATATCAGAGAAATATAAAGGTTGGTCCAAAGGTCGATTTGGTTGCCTCAAATGGGCTAAGGCACTATGTGTTCTGATGAGAGATTGGTGGACAATCTCTTGTATGTCACCACTTGTAGGATTTGGGGTTGTTGGTTCGACTGTGATCCGTGGATCGTCGTTTGATGTGGTTGTTGTTTGAGGGGGAATGTTGTTGTTCGAATGACTTCTTGTCACTATAGGTGAGTGATTAGGTGGTGGAGGAGTCTTACGACCGCCCCGTGCCATTAATAAATTTCAGGCCCTCCTTCTAGCGCCATTTGTTGACGGGCGAAATTGAACGCTCGCCAACTGGAAGAGTGGATCCAGTCCAGGGTTGTCTAAATAACCCAAGCTGTTTGGGATGATCCACCCTGATGGGTTTAGCGGCTCCGTTGGCTGATCTAAGTTCTAGAAAAAATGAAAGAAAACTAACTATAGAAACTAATTCAAATGAAAACAATAATTAAAACAAACTAATAAACAAATCTGAAAGAAATATATACAGTCTATTGTCTATACTATACAACAATAATTCTATGAAATTAAATGTTTAATTATCAACAGAATTAGATCCAACTACGAATGTACAATATTTACAGATTATAGATTTTAAATTGAAAAAACCTGGAAAAAAAACATTTGTGAGCTGTCCTATGACAACAAAACTATTGTTTTTTGATTTTTATAATTTTATGAGAAAGAAATAAAAATGAAAACTATCTAAGCTGAACAATTAAAACAATAATCTTAATTATAAATCTGAAATATATATATCTATCTAAACTACTTAAATAACACTAGTAAACTAACTATTAAATAACAAATAACAAACTTACCTGAAGTAACGCTTCAGGTTTGTCGTGTATGCAATAGTTGATTTAGCTGTTCGGTGGGAGAAAACCCACACCAGATTCTCCACAAGCTTCTTGTAAACAGGAAGCAGTTGTTCTCTTCAAATATAAATGACAGGACAAACAAGACATAAAAAATTACAGCAATCTTATAATTTACAAATCATCACATTTAGATAAATCTGTGTGTAAAGATTTGTACAAAATGATTCAATTAACGAAGAAGAGAAATCTTAAATTCACTAAATTGAAACAGAGTAATTTCTGTATTTTTAAAATAAGAGAGATCAGATATGGACAAAACATAAACCAAATCACATCAACCTGCAATGAATTACGATAGCTAAAGTAGTCGATAATTAATTGCAAACAGATATGAAGAAAACTTGAAATAAAAGTTTGATATATTGAAAGCTAAAGCTGTTACAAGAAATCAACTTTCATCTCAGTCTGTATTATAAATCCATAGTCTGGTTCTCCCAACAGTGATGATGATGGGTCCATTACAAAAAATAACAGGTATTTAAAGACCTCCCAGAGGGTAAAATATCCCTGTGGGAATTGTCAAAGCAGTTTACAAAAAATCTGGGAATAATCTCCCAAGTCCCTATTTTTTGCCTATGACTAACAACTGAAAACTATATATAAAATGCTACAACATGTCCAATTTGTCAATGAAATTCGTAGGTACCTATAAGTGGACACAAATACATAAGTTTAGATAATGTTTTATTGATAAAATTGACAAAAATCTAATTTTTAAGACTAGCTACAAAATCTTGCAATTCTGTAGTTGGTCTAATTTGAAAAAATAATCGTTTTAAAATCAATCCAAAACTTAACAGAATTATATTCGACTTATCAAACCAAATCTTTAATTACTGATTCCAAACAGAGTGAATCATTCATGCCACACCAAACCAAACTTGTATGCGAATTGAAACAAGCGAAATTGTGGTTTCTTAACTGAATGGTGACAGGAATACACACAAAATGTCAAACGTTTGTTATTTCCAATTGGGAGCAGACAAAATCGATTGACAGTTGGGGAAGAAACAACATCATCTATTAAACTAATTTCAAAACAGACTATAATCGATTTAGCCAAGTCTTTCATATGAATTCAATAGAGACCAAAAATGTCAATCCGAACCTAACAAAATCGTTTTTCAAAATCGAAATTAACAGATCCGTATCAAATCCATCTTCGATACCAATCTGACTCATACAAGTAATTATGCTAATTCAAGGCACATAGTATTGTTTTCAAATCAAAACAAACAGAAATGAATCGAAACAGTTAGGGGCTGACACAATCGTTATGCAAAATTGTATCAATCAAAACACTGCTACATGATTTTAGTAAACAAATCTTTTATACAAGTTGAATGCAATCATAATCCAAACGAAAATGTTTATTCAAAATGAAACAGAATCGTTTCTGGTAAATCGGAGTCAATAGGATCGTTTTGAATTTATTAAAAACAAACAACACTACTCGAAAGAAAAACCAATCGACTACCTTGATTCAAGCATAGAAAATTGTTTCAAAAGCAAACCAAACAGAATCGAAAACAAATGAATCGTTTATACTAATCTGAGAACAATAAAATCACATTAACCAAATCATAGCTGTGTCTGAGATTAGTAAACAAATCTTTTGTACATGATTCATAATGATATCATTTTTGGTAAAACGAAAATAACAGAGTCGTTATGAATCTATTAAAAATGAACATAGCTATTGAAAGCAAATCCAATCGATTATATTAATTCAAACCAACTCATAAAACAAAATTAATATTGAAATTCATACTTGGGTAGTAAGAAAATGCTTCGATCATGATAACTTTGAATTGACAAAGGTCGTTGTTGCCTCGACGTTTCTGAAGACAATTGAACCGACGTTTTTTTGTTTCTTCTCGTTGGCTTGAAGCATGTCTCTCTCTTTTGACAGCATTGTAACTTGTTCCTCTAACGATTTGATCTTAGACTGCAACAGGGGAATGTCGGTGTAATAACGTTCAAGCCAGGCATTACATTGGGTACATGGTAGTTGTTCGGTCTTTGGTATCACAGGCGAGGGTTTTTTCAAGTTACCAGGGGTTTGATTGTGAAGCTTGATTCCCAGGTAGTTTGGGTTGTTTTTTAGGCACGGAGGTAAGTTAGAGACATAGTCATAGGGTTCCATAGAGCATAAGCCATGGGAATAGGGGTATTCTTCGGCTAGGAAATTCTCAATATCAGAGTCCGAGTCCTTGCTCAAGATTATTGGCTTCTGATCAACGTTTGGCTTGGGTTTGTTCCTAGCACATCTCGATATCCATCGAGCATTTTTCTTCCCTTTATTGTTGATAGTAGTGTCACTCATGTCTTTCTTACTCACAGGCCTTTTGACGGCCTTGGTATTTTCTTTAGCACCCGGGTTAGCCATGGTATCGGGTAGGTCGATGTCAGGGCAATCCGAGGGTTTGACAGGGGGTAGAAGGATATGAAATGGCACGGCTGGCCCAACCAGAGTTTCCGTAACCACAGCCTTGTCAACTTGGACAGACTCAGGAGTGGCAAAGCCAATCCTAGATAGGAAGGCTTGCCAACTATCACCACTAAGGCTTAAACGGTGGACGATAATGAGTTTGATCAAGCAGTGATGGAAAAGGCTGCTATCATCCTTCTCACGCTTGAATCTTTTAGACATCTTGTAAAGACTACGCAAGAGATAATGTGGCATATTCAAAGGGTAGCCTATAAAATTCATCAATAACCGGAGATGATACAGAAATACCAAGCCATAACGACCTTCGCAGGTCACAAACTGTTTAACAATCGCTAAAATATCGTGCCACCTGGGTTTGAGGGTAGTGACAGGCATACCTTTATCACAGGAAACAATCTTCCTTTATGTGAAGAGGAGCGGCCACGACACCTCATCTACTTTGGAATTTTTAAACCACCTTTGCCCTGTCACTGGTAGTCCTGTATTTGAACTCATGAATTCCTCATTAAGCTCAAGCTGTATGTCTTCGACCTTAGCTCTGCATCCGTCGAAGGTGAGGGCGAATTGTTGGGCAACCGAAAGGTTGAAACCCTCAAACCTTTGGATAAACACCAGCCAGCCGTTATTTTCCAAATCTTTACGGGCATTATCGAACAACAGGAGTGTTTGGCTACCATTTGGCTCTATGCGCACCACAGGTGCCATAGACGGGAGAACACAGTGATCCGGGTGAACAGGAAAGGGTTTGGATAGGGTATTCGTAGGATCGAATAACTCATAGACTTCCCCGAAAATCAACAGAGGTGACTCGGGATAGGGGGAAGAGATTAATGCTCGAATGTGCGAGGGTGGTGGAGCTAGATTAGCACATGCAAAATAGTCATTTCCCAATGTACAATTGACGGTGCATATAGCGATTCAAATCACTATTTCATATGTTAAAAACAATGCCATTCACACAATTAATGAAATCTATGGTAAGTCGACCCAAAAAAAATCACATAAGCATAGCGTTTGCATAGTTTTAAAACCAAAACAATGATTTAAAAAACAATGAGGGTTCGATCATATCACATATGTGTTGTATGAAATGATTACACCGAGGGTCTAACCACAACGTCAATGTGTTTTCATAAAAACAATGTGTCAAGGCAATTGATAAAAGAACATAGAACATCAAACCACCAATGTATTAAGGGCTCAATGACAGTCATCATCACAATCTTATAAAAATGAAATCATATTAACAATTAAAAAATGCCAAATGAGTAAAGATCTTGGTATCTTGCCAACTGTGCGACTATAATTAAATTGGAAATGCAATGAACACATAGACAAGAGTAACCAAAATAATCCAATGACGATGCCATTGACAAGACTTTGAAATCAAAGTTTTCACGCTTGCAGTCGTGAAAACGAGAACAAAGGCAGGTGTGCAAATGCACGAAATAATAGTGTCGTTTTATTCAAAGATTGCGATGAAAATCAAGGGTTTCTAAACACTGGTGTAGGCAGCTTATAAGGATAGGAAAAAAATGCGAATTGGATGCCAACAATGTTCAAGTACAAGATGATTCAAAATGAAAATGTCTCCTTGGTATATATAGGAGACTAGGAGGTATAATTACAACTAATGGCCTAAAGTCGACATAAATAAAATAACATTACTAATATAATATGCCCCAATTAAGGGTTAA
>ML796635.1:705088-719356 GCA_009831015.1 Picea engelmannii
TTTGCATTTTGATCATGTTTATATTCATCATTTATGATAAATAATTTTGACCATGTTTATATAATCTTGATCATGTTTATATTTCTTATTAGTCCCTGTCGTAGGCATAGAGGGACTATAGGGATCGATAAATCATTGACCTGGCATTAGCTTGTGCGTTGACCATAAATATTTTCCTATTGTCTATTGTTGGAACAAGGGAAGTGAAAACATCGATTTTTATATAATAAAAATTACCATGTTTGTCAAGATATGATTGGACAAAGGATTGGAGGTCTTATCGATGCTTTCGCTATTCCCAATGTAAAATATGTTTGCATTTCCAAAGTATTTGGTAGTATATAGTCTTTTTTGAATCATAAATTTTGTTATGCATTCGTCAAAGGTGGATTAATGCTACCATTAATTCGAATGTTTGGTTTAACATTTTATGCTAGGTAAATTTATAGCAATGTTTGATATGGTGGCGTATCTAAAGTTTGGCTTTGCAATACATTCTCTGGTGTTCGAACTATTGTTACAAAAAATATATGAATTTATTTGGGATACGTCAGAGACCTGCCACATTGAATTTTTTTTTTAAATGTTTACAGTGTATTTCTGACAGACTTAAATGTTTACCTAATAGGCTTGGTAGTGTTGAATGGTTACTTAAGAGGCTTGTTACAAGACATTTTCTTCCGTTTTTAAAATTTATATGCTCCAGCGGCATTGCTGGTTCACTGGTCCATGCTTGTTTTTTTCATGGCACTGATTTCTTATTTGCATGTTCTCGTTGTTCTTGCTTGCCTGTTCGTGTTGTTGCAGTTTGCACGTTTGGGTTTCTGCAGCCGCGATTGGAAGAGCCTCGTTCCTGGGGGGGTGGTTCCTGCTTGTTCCTTTCTTCGTTGTATGTTGTTTATTGTTGCTTGATTCGACTTTGCGAGGTTCCGGTCCTGCGCCTGCACTTGGGCCTTTTAGTGCTTCTTAGCTGGGTTCTTATTTGGTGTTTTTTCTTGTTTGCCCAGGGTTTGCAATGTTGGGATGCTGCATCTGCGGTTGGATCTCTAGTTACATTTTTTTGCACTTTGGTTTGCATAGAATACTATTAAGATAAAATAACAGACTAAAGAATTGCAGGCGATGTAAATTGCATCTATTACGCGTTGAAACAGAGTTTGTCGGCCTCAAAATATATTTCATAGCTGCCAATGCGTTTTCCATGGATTCTGTGTTACTATGGTTTAATAGTTATGAGAGTGCCTTTTGTTGTGTGGGAGATATAACTGTTCTCTGCCTTTTACTTTTCTGTTGTAAACTGCGTTTGTCTCTAGTTTGTCGCGTTTCTATGGTCATTCTGAGCGACCGTCGTTCGATTGCATACTTAGCTAGTTTTATGGACGTGGCTTCGCGAATAGGTTCTATCAAACTATGACAGGTCGTGTTCGGTGTATACATTAGCTTTGTCGAATTAGTTTTATTTAAAAGAAGGCCTCCTGGACAGAAGAGAATGCAGTTTATGAAATTATAGGTTTCTTGGACAACATAGGTTAATGATCGCGGCTTCTATGGGTGGCGAGCTGAAAATTGGGCTTTTTAAGATAAAATAACAGAGTAAAGAATTGCAGACGATGTCAATTGCATCTGTTACGCTTTGAAGTAGAGTTTGTCGAGCTCAAAATATATTTCATAGCTGCCGATGCTTTTTCCATGGATTCGGTGTTACTACGGTTTCATAGTTATGAAATTGCCTTTTGTTGTGTGGGAGATATAGTTGTTCTCTCCCTTTTACTTTCGTGTTGTAAACTGCATTTGACTCTAGTTTCTCGCGCTTCTGTGGTCATTCCAAGCAACTACAGTTCAGTTGCATACTATGACAGGTCATGTGTGGTGTATACATTAGCTTTCCCGAATTAGTTTTCTTTAAAAAAAAGCCTCCTGAACAGAAGAGAATGCAATTTATGAAATTATAGGTTTCCTGGACAACATAGGTTAATGATCGCGGGTTCTCGGGGTGGCGGGCTGAAAATTGGGCTTCTGTTGTTCCGTGCCCTGCAAATAACACGAACAGTTCCGCGATCATTCCGACTAGTCGTCGTTCGGTTGCATACTTAGCCAGTTTTATGGATGCGGCTTGACAGATAGGTGGTATCGAACTATGGTGTATACATTAGCATTTTTGAATTAGTTTTCTTTAAAGGAAGGGCTCCTGGACATAAGACATTGAAATTTATCAAATTATAGGTTTCCTGGACAACATAAATTAAACATAGGAAATATGTAATTTTATAAAGTAGATATATAAAGCATGCACAGAGCCCTCGTCCCATACTTAGCCAGTTTTTACATTGCGGGTTCTCAGGGTGGGCGGCTGAAAATTGACAATTGGAGAGTTCCCCGATATACAAATTGACCATCAGACTTGCGGACTATTTGAATTTGAAGGCCGTCATGTCCAAAAAAATTAGCATTGTCAAAATAGTTTACTTTACGTATGCCATTTTACATACCCTGGTGGACAAAAAAACACACAAAAAAATAGTAAGCATTTTTTGGATCGCGGGTTCTCGGGGTGGCGGGCTCTAACTTCGGCCATTGTTGTTCCGTGTCCTACAAATAGCACGAATAGTTCCGCGATATACAAATAGACAATCAGACTTGCGGACTATTTGAATTTCAAGGGCTCATGTGCAAAAAAAATAGCATTCTCGAATTACTTTTCTTTACGTACGTTCTACATATGCTCGTCGACAAAAACAAAAAAATAGTAGTAACGTCTGTTACATAGGGCTCCATCCCCACTACATTCAACGTTTCCCAATACACATTAAATATGCTTTCAAAAGTCAGAATTGACCAGACAAGTTTGAAAAGATGGGATTTAATAACTGAAAATCTCGAGGACATTTCCCATTAAAATAGATAGACAGGCTAATATTTGACCCACCCTTGTTTTTGATTTTGAACAGGCAGGGAAAGTTGAAGACTCAAACACAACATAGTTCCAAGGTTATTAGATACTCAATTCACATTCTCGCTATGGCTTCTTCCAATGAGTTGTCCATCATATATGACCTTCCTTCTAGGTTGTCAGATGTTTTTTCCCCTTTACTCAAATAATAAAAATGTCATTGAATTTGAAGAACATTGAGTACTAAAGTGCCTTACCGATGAAAGTGTCTTTTTGCCTGCATTTTGAATTTGCGATTTTTTTTTTTTGCTTCTACAGTTTTAGTTTTCTTAAAAGCTTCAGCATAGTTCACAAACGTGTCGCCCACAGAGGGCTTGACGTCATGTTCCTCTTTAATATTGTGCATTTCAAAATGATGGGCTTTAATCACTGAAAAGCTCGAGGACATTTACCATTAAAATGAATAGATATGCGAATATTATGGGATCTGGTAATTTCTTTTTGCCTGCATTTTGAATTTGCGAAAATAGTTTTTTTTTTTTTTATCTGCAGTTTTAGTTTTCTTAAAAGCTTCAGCATAGTTCACGAACGTGTCACCCATAGAGGCCTTCATGTCATTTCCCTCTTTAATATTGTGCATTTCGGAATGATGGGCTTTAATAACTGGAAATCTTGAGGACATCTGCCATTAAAATGAATAGACAACCGAATATTATGGGATCTGGTAATTTCTTTTTGCCTGCATTTTGAATTTGCGAAAATACATTTTATTTTATTTTATTTGCTTGTGCACTTTTAGTTTTCTTAAAAGCTTCAGCATAGTTCACGAAGGTGTGACCCACAGAGGCCTTGACGTCATGTCCCTCTTTAATATTGTGCATATCTTAGATGTCAGATTTGAGAATCTGCTCGGATATGGGAATTTTAATACGTACTGCTAGTCACTATTCAACGTACATATTCAAAAAGATTGGCATTAATAACTGAAAATATCGAGAACATCTGTCATTATAACGAATCAACACAAAATGTACAAAAAACCATCCAACCTTTCTTTTAAATACTTATTTTCATTTCCCTCTATCATTAAAGAGTTGTGCTTTAGGGTGCCTTCGTTCTAATGTTCCTGGTAATGGACATGTAAGACAACTTAGAGATGCGATTGAGGGGCAGATGAAATAAGAGAGACTGGTTTTATGTGACATGAGCTTTGAGTAAAAAAAAACTTTGTTATACAAGAGAAACTCAGAGAGGATGAAAAAAAAAGAACAAGTATGTTCTGGTTGGTGTTCTCCCTGTGTTCGATGCTTTGGTTGGTTGAAAAGGTTGCCTAGAGATTTGTTTGTTGAACTTCTTTGTTTTCTTGTTGGGAATTGTAATGGATTTTTAGGTCACCTGCAAGATAGTTCTTCGTTTAAGTATATAACTTCTTGCAACAACACAGATTTGACCATTGTATCGAATTGTAGAGATCGCACAAGTATTTGTCTTCCTCGGAGGATGGTAACAAAATCTGTATGGGTGGATAAAACGACATATTATCACTACAAGAGTTTATATTTCATAGTTTGATGACCTACATGTGGCTCTGGTAGCCGACTTGACAAAAAGCCATGTTCTTTGTCAAAGTTTGTTCGGTTTCCTCTAGATGTAGTTGCAGAGTCCACATATTTGGTGTCACCTCCGAACATTCCATACCTTTTTGTGGGCCACCATACCTCCCCCACTATGAGGAAATATATATTCTAATGCCATCTGCAACATTTTATACACTTTCCAGACCTGGGTTGCTGCATTCTGCAACATTTGATGAACTTGCCACACCTCATCTACCCGAAGAAGTTATGTACCTCAAAATATTTGCATTTTGCATTTGGGTTGGACGTTTCTTTCAATTTACTGTAATAAAGCAAAGAAGTTCCACATACAAATCCTCAGGTAGGCTTCTCAACCAAACAAACGATCGAATACAAGGAGAATACAAGTCACTAAATACTTGAATTTTTCCCCCCTGCCTTAACTGTTGTGACATAAAACGACTCCGTTCACTTTGAAATTGGCCTAAATCACATTTCTAAGTTGTCTCGGATGTGAATGCTCAGGAACATTGCAAAGAAATCACCTTAAACCCCAAATTTTCGACGACAGAAGGAAATTAATACTTGACAAAGAATGGAATGTTGAATAAGCAGCCATTGCAAGAAGGCCATATCTGGAAGAAACAAGGTATTCAAAAAACTGAGATAGATGTACTTCGCAACATCGATTAAGTACAAAACCCAAAATTGATATTCAACTCGTTTTTTACGAATAAAGAGTTTGAACGTCAATAAAAGTGTGAAGAAGCTTTATCAATGTACACATTTTTAATTGGTCGACGACAGGTGAAATCACAATCGTTGTCGCAAATAGCCGTAGCTGTATTTTGTAACACATCTTATTTGAATATAGAATAATTTTGGTTTATTTCTTAATAGTATTTTCCAATTTCTGGTATTTGTTTTAATTGTATTTTGTACCTTCTTCCCTTGTGTCATTAAACATGAAAGACAAGCTTTTGTTTCTGCTGCTCACTACTTCAATCTAAATAAAACCTGGTTTGTTCTTTCTTTACATTTTACATTTAAAAATACTTTTTCATAGGCCATACTTATGTGGCATCGACTCTGTATTTAAAGAAAGAAATTAGAGGACCTGTTTTGCTCCCATTCTTCAGGTTCCGTAAATAGAATGAATTCATGAGTTACAACAAGGCAGTTGAATTGTTGATGCAATGTTCCTATGAAGTATGTTGGATATATTGCATATTGTTCTATTTGATAATATCCGTGCATATATACTAATATCAATACTGTTGGAAAAAATACAGAAAACTTCCTCTTCGGCAAAGCTTAGGTAGTTATGTTTGGGTTTGCGGTATTAAACAAATGTGTCCATTGTTCTGTCATATACATCTTGCAACCTAGGAACTTCTGTAGTTAGCAATTTATGCTTTAATTACTTAAAGTCACAACAAATTTTGATTGCCTTTAATTTAATTTAGATATGGATGTTTATGGAGAGCCGTCGTTTGCTGATGTCATTGCAATGAATACAAGATGAATAGATGATAAGGAATTTATCTCGTTGAGACCATAATGCAAATTCATGTTTCTTGTTGTGCTATGTACATCTTGCAGTCAAAATTTTCCTCGTTTCAACGAAATTTGCAAGCTAAAGAGCATCTTGCAAATTGGGAGATCATTTGCATTTGAAACAGAAACAATCCATTAATATATATTAGTATGAATACTATTCAAATAAATATGAAAAATTTCTCCGTTGATAGATACTAGTATGAATACTATTGAAATAGATATCAAAACTTCGTCTTGGCCAATACTTAGCCAGTTATCTGGACACCAGGCCCCGGGTTCGCGGTATCTAGCACCTATGTCCCCTATTTCGTCATATACATGTTGCAGGCAAAGAACTTCAGTGATGTGCACTTAATGATTTTACTAGTGAGAAGCCAACAGAGGTTCGAAAACATTGCCATTAATAAACTAAAAAAAAAAGGTTTTCCCAACTCTCAGATACTTATCTCTTTTCCCATTTTTCTTTTCCCGTCCATTATGGCTTTCTGGTTTTATACTTAGTCGTCTTTCTATGTACTGCGGGCTGACATATCTTCATCTCCATCTATATCCTCACAAGATGGATCCGACCGACCGCTGTTCCATTCCATACTTAGCCAATTTTATGCCCACCATTGCGGGGCCGACACTTGCGAGGCCATCTGCTTATCGTTCCGCTATATACATCTTGCACTGAAAAAATCTGTGATCTACAATTCTACCGCGGGTTCCTCGTATACATTAACTTCGTTCAAAGTAGTTGTTGTTGATTTTCATCCCTAGCAACTTCGCGTCCTTCCTGACATACATCAACAATGGTCTTACCAGTGACAAGTGGACATAGTGGAACGAAAGATACTTTCGTGATCTGCAATTCATGCCTTAACATCTCCATCTATATCCTCGCATGACGGATCCGACCGACCATTGTTCCTTTTCATACTTAGCCAATTTTATGCCCGCCGCTGTGGGGATGGTGCTTGCGAAACGAGCTGCTTATCATTTCGCTATCTACATATTGCACTCAAAACATCTGTGATCTACAATTCCACCGCGAGTTCCTTGTATACATTAAGTTTGTTCAAAGTATCTGTTGCTGCTTTCCATCCCCAACAACTTCACGTCCTTCCTGTTATACATCAACAATGCTCTTACTAGTGGCAAGTGGACATAGTGGTACGAAAGATACTTCCATGATCTGCACTTTATGCGTTAACTGGTGAGAACTCAGCAGGGATTCGCAAGAATTTGCATTAATAAGCAAACACTAGATGTTCTTATGTGAGATACTTGGTTCTTTTTCCCTTCTCTTCTTCTCGTGTATTATCTAGAATTCCACTGCGAACTTCTCCGTCCTTTTTCCCTTATTTTCTTCCTGTGTATCATGGGACTATAAAATATAGACATGATATTTTATATAACATGTACAAATTCTGCATTCCATACCTAGCGACATTTTGGATCACGGGTTCTCAGCCGGGCGGGCAGGCTCAAAATTGGGCCTCCATTGTTCTGTGCCCTACAAATATCACCTCGAGTTCCACGATATACAAATTGACAAGCGCACCTGCGGACTGGCTAACTCAACATTGCACTTCTATTGTTCTGTGTCCTCCAAACAATGCTCCCAGTTCCGCGATATAGAAATTGAGACACGGAGTGCAGGACTAGCGGGGTGGAGATTGCCATTGTTTACGGATGCTAATCCCTATGAAGTATCTAACAGTAAAAAATTATTTTAGTTTTTATTTTTTCCCTGTATAACAGTATCTAAAAAAATATTTTGAATACTAAACTAGCTCTTAGTAGTGACAACTGGACACAGAGGTACGAATCAGTTGGGATTGCACTCTCCACAATATACAAATTGACTACCGGATTCTGATATCGTCCGCTCTTCCATGTTACAGATTATGCATTCCAATGTTCGGAGCGATACAATTAGAAGGTCTGGGCCTCACCTCCTTTGCAGACACTTTCTTAGCCTATTTTGGATCCTCCTGTTTCCCGGTTCACAAAATATGCAACTCCAACGTTGGCGGGTTGACATATGTTTATCTCCATCTATATAATCAGACAACGAATCTGACTAACCACTGTTGCTTTCGATGCTTATGATATGTTGCTCTGTTATATACATCTTCCACTCTAAATTTCCGTGATCTACAATTCCACTGCTAACTACTCCATTCTTTTTTCCTTTTTTTCTTCCCGTGTATTATGGGACTATAAAGTATGGACATGATATCAAATAGAGCATGTATTAATTCCCATGATATTTTATAGATCATGTACAAATTCTGCATTCGATATCTAGCGACATTTTGGATCGCGGGTTCTCGGGCGGGAGGGCTCAAACTTGGACCTCCATTGTTTCATGGCCTACAAATAGCACCCACAGTTCCGCAATATACAAATTGACAAGTGAACCCGCGGAGTGGCTGAATCAACATTGCACTTCCATTGTTTCGTGTCCTCTAAACAACGCTCGCAGTTCCACGATATACAAATTGACACAGAGAATGAAGGACTGGCGGGGTGGAGATTGCCATCGATTATGGATGCTAGTCCCTGTGAACTATCTAACAGTTTCTAAAAAATTATTTTGAATACTAAATTATCTCTTAGTACTGACAACTGGACACAGAGGTACGAAATAGTTTGATTGCACTCTCCGCAATATACAAATTGACTATCGGATTCCGACATCGTCTGCTCTTCCGTGTTACGGATTATGCATTCAAATGTTCGGAGCGATACAATTAGAAGGTCCGGGCCTTGCCTCCTTTGCAGACACCTTCTCACCCTGTTTTGGATTCTCCTGTTGTCGGGTTCACGAAATCTACAATTCTAGCACGGTCACTCTACCACTGCTCACAAATGTTTCAAAGTATCTCTCGGTGCCTTCCATCCCCACTAACTTCATGTGCTTTTGGTTTTCCTTCCATATCCTCTTTGCTGTTATGCGTATTGCACTCAAAAAGTTCCAAGACATACAATTTGACCCTCGCGCCCTCACCCTCAATGCTTGTATGTTGCAACCCTATTTTGTAGCTATCTTTTTTCCCCTGCCCGTGACCTCCGTACTTTCTTACTATCCGATTAGAAACCTTTCATACTAACATTTGATCATGCAGGAACCGTCAACATTGTCATTAATGGCCGAAAACCTTGAGGATATCTCCCATTATTACGCATTAAACCAAGATGTGCCGAGAGTTATTTTGTCCCTTCTGATTGTTCATCTCCAACACGCGTCCTCGTGTTGGGCTGCTCAAGAAATCTACAATGCTTAATCGCTCATTGCAATATCCAACGTGTTGGCATTTCTATGTATGCAATTAATATTGTTTAATGTTAACAACACATCATGCAACAACCGTCCAAATTGTCATTAATCAACGAAAGTCTCGAGGACATCTCCCATTCACACGATTTCGACCAAAATTTGCGCAGGGTTATATTATCCCTTCCAACTTTTCATTTCATTCATCAGCTGGAACAAATAAACATTCTTGTAGACTTATGGCACCAGTTTGACAAAAGTTTTGTGGAGATACAGTAAATATGTCCACACAAGAGGACCAGAGCATTCAGTGGTCTAGGGCATACTTTTACTGTTCATCCCGTTCCGCCAAAAATGAAGTGATTTGGACCTCTGGAATCGCTCGTGCAGGCTGCGTTCTTGAGGTTTTTGACTCTAAGGAGGTGGTCTCTTGGTGCACTGAAAAATATATTCCAGGCCAAAGAATTATTCCACTGCACGACCATTCTCTTGTTTGTTTGTTTCCTCGGCTCTTCTGCGAGATGTTAAAATTTCCGAACCCAACATTGACATTTAGAGGACAAGACTGCAAACAGTTTCTAGAAAAACATCATAACGGGTTGGACATCTTAGCGGACTTCCTCGAAGACCTGACAACAATTTCTGAAGATATCACAAGGCTACAAACAAGCTCCTTTAGAAATCCATTCCGGGAAATCGCTTGCTCGTTACAAGAATAATGGGACAAGCATCCACAACAAGCATTTCCCATATAATTATTTATATTTTTCATTTCACAGTCAAGGAACAATACATTTTTGATTGGGGAAAGCTAATTTCGTTTGAGCTTTGCTCCCAGTTTTCACGATTCAAAGAATCGAATAAATTTTATATGTCATCCTACTTGATTTTCACAATTGTGTATTGTTGTCCGTTTCCAAAACTTTCTCTTTCCAATAAAATAAACTGTGGATTCGAGCCAGTAACATTCTGGCACGAGGCCCTGTGGAGACACAAAGCCTCCCATTGTTTTTATGAAGTTTTTAATGGCTTTGTCTTAGTTTTCAAAGATTTACTGTTAGGCAAGGATGCTCCACGGATGTCTGGCCAGGCAACAAAGTTTTTGAATAGGAAGGGCACACTTGAGCAAGAGGAAAATCACAGTGTCCTCATGCTCTTTGGCTCTAAGAAAAATCCTGCCTTCCTTCCATGCCACATCACGGACAAGATGTTTGTTGCAGAAATAACAAGGCAATACAACCACTGGTTGCATTTTTTCCATGACAAGAAAAAAAAAACAGTTCATTCCTCTGCCCTGGAAAGTCAGAGACTTCATGTGTAGAAACATCAACAAGATTGATAAGTTTGCCGCCCATTTCAAGAAATTGAACCTAACGTACTTTGAAAGGCTAAAAGGGTTCGACCCTAATGGGATTTTTTGAGAACATTTACTGGGTGTTGGCTTTAATACCTCTTTTATCCATACAAACCCGACCCAAGACATGAACAGTGTCGACAACAATCCTGCTTCTGCTGATTGCGATGAAAAGAAGTTACAAAGCGCCACTGAATTGTACATACAACATGGAAAAGTATCCGGTGAGAAGAGTACCCAGTCCCCCGCCAACACTCCCAAGAGCACAACATCGCGGAGGATCGCTTCGACAGTCCACCCCAATAAGAAAGCAACCCAGAAATCTTTGAACGGAGGAGGAGATAAGAACCCTCCTCGCATAAATATTGATAGTTCTCACAAAATTCCACTAACGAAGAAGAGAAAAAACAATGCAGGGCAGGTGGAGGAACCACAAATTGAAAGTGGAAAATTGGAACTTGAAATTGAAGCTGAGCACATGCAGAAAATTGGGTCGTCCGCGGTGGAAATATTGGACACCGACTTTTTTGACATAGATGAATCCTTCATAATCCAGAGCGCTATTTTTGACATCCAATCTAAAAGTCTGGTCATTGAAAAGAGAGATGTAACAAACAGGAAAGGCAAATCTCGTGTAGAGATTAACTTTAAAGAAATGTCGCTGTCCCAAATCTGCCAATTTCACCAAGAAACCGATGACATTCGTCGTGATTCCATTGGAGGAATTGAGACAGAAAATGCCAATATGAAACAACGCCTCAACGAATTTGAGCAGGCTTTCCTTGCAACTCCAGAATTTGCCAGTCCTTTGGCAAAAATCGTGCCTGCTACCATTGCAGTGAAGATGAAATTATCCTCTACCCTCCTTGCATGCTCTGGAGCCCTTGTAGAGAATAACATCAACAAAAGAATGCAGGTAGTTACTGAAGCCTGGGATACATCCCAAAATTTAGTTTCCTTCGGAAAGAAGGCTAATGATTTGCTGGAACAATTGGAGACAAATTTAAAAAATGAACAGCTTTTATGTGATCAGGTACTGGCCCCTTTTGCCAAATATGCCGACAACACATCGAAACTAAAAAGAAGACAGGAGAAACTCCCCTCACCAAAGCGCACCAAAAAAGTAAAAGCATGCTGGCAAAAGAAAGTTGACAACCTACAGCTCATTGTCAAGTCATGTAAATAAGTCATATCAGAAAATGAAGTTTTATTCACAAGCCTGCTCCAATTGGACTTAGCCGGAACTACCAACGAGGTTCAAGATCCTAACTTAATTCTCAAATCTTTGTTAGTCACCAAAGAACCCTTCAAGGAACAAGTTGATATTTTAAAGGGGTTTTCTTTCGAAAAGTTTTACAGCATACTTGAACATCGTCTAGATGAGCACGAGCACTGGGTACTGGACTATTCCTCACACAATGAAGAAATTGAACATACTCTGCATAGTATTTCAATGGATCTAAGGAAATTATAAAACGACCTTTACGAAATATAAATCCGGGATGAAACCAACACAACCCCATGAAAAGCTACATCGAAGAATGGTTCCAAGAGAGAATGGATGGCCTCGTCCAGGAAGGGCAACAACCCGTCAACATGACTACAATTCCCATCGACGAAAGCAACAAAAACGCATCGGATTCATAGTAAGTTTATACTGCCATGTTGTTTTGTTTATCAATCCAGTTTAAGTCTATGTTATCTTCTCTTCTTTATCAATCCACTTTTGTCCTCTTTCAATAGAAAACTGTAACCAAACACTCTTAACTTCCAATTTTTTCTTTTTAGGTCTTCCTCTCTACCGTCGTGCACTTCTTTCAACTTTCCTAATTCTTGTACTTATTTCTTTTTATGGTACGCGAGAGCCCCAATCCCAGTCTATATGACAAACGCATTTAAATTTCCAGAAACATGTAACATACATTATTAATTTTTGATAAATTCCAAAGAAAACTGATTCGACAATGCCCTTATTGTATACTAAATTTTGGGTTTCCAGGAACCTTTCTTGTTTGTTCCAAATAAAACTAATTCGGATATGCTACATTTCTTGTCTCCTATTGTATGCTAATTTTTTGGTCTTCAACGACGTTGATGTTTTAAATGTTGATGTAATTTCCATAGATATGTAACAGACATTATTTATTTTATAATAAGTTTGTATAGTTCGCAACGCTGCTTCTCAATTTGTATATCGCGGAACTCTCGATGTTGTTTGTAGGGCACGGAACAACAAAGACCCATTTTTGAAACCACCAGCCCGAGAACTCGTGATCCAAAAACTGGCGAAGTATGGAATGACCGCTCCCTGCATGCTCTATAAAACATGTACAAAGAAAACTAATTCAACAATGCTATATCTTTTTTGTCCAAGAAAAGCCTTAGTTTTAAAGCAAGCTAATTCGGGAAAACGTTATTACTATTCTATTGTATAACGAACAATAATTTTTTGTAAATTTCTATAGTCTGCAACTCCGCCTGTCATTTTGTATATCGCGGAACTGTCGGTGCTATTTGTAGGCCATGGAACATTAGAGACTCAATTTTGAACCCGCCAATTTCCAGAAACATGTAACAGACATTATTAATTTTTGATAAATTACAAAGAAAACTAATTCGACAATGCCCTTATTGTATACTAAATTTTGGGTTTCCAGGAACCTTTCTTGTTTGTTCCAAATAAAACTAATTCGAATATGCTACATTTCTTGTCTCCTATTGTATGCTAATTTTTTGTTCTTCAACGATGTTGATGTAATTTCCAGAGATATGTAATAGACACGCAATGCTGCTTGCCAATTTCTATATTGTGGAACTCTTGATTATGTTTGTAGGGCACGAAACAACAGAGATCCATTTTTGAAACCACCAGCCCGAGAACCCGCGATCCAAAAACTGGCTAAGTATGCAATGAGGGCTCCCTGCATCCTCTATAAAATCTCTTCCCCATACTTTATAAAAGTAGAAATTTCGTATGTATAAAACTAAATATCTACTTTATACAAGTACATATTTCGTATGTATATATATTTTTTATTTGTGATGAATTTCTATAGTTTGCAATTCCACTCCTTGATTTCTGTATCACAGAGAACAGCAGAGGCCCAATTTTTGTATCGCAGAATTGTCGGTGCTTTTTGTATATCATCAGCTCGACAACCCGCGATCCATTACAAAAGTACATATTTCCTATATATAAAAGTATTTCAATGTATTTCAACTTTCTAGCCACGTGTCTGTACTAGGTCGCATTTACTCCCATCCCAACCTAGCAGGGACTCCGTTGCCATGCAACCTTGTTTATTATAAATAAATATTTTATTTTAGTCAAAGTATTAATAACTTCAACTTCTTTGTATTTATGTCATTTAGATCTAGCTTACATTTCCATATAAATAAATATTTTATTTTAGTCAAAGTATTAATAGTTTCAACTTCTTTGCATTTATGTCATTTAGATCTAGTTTACATTTCCACTTTGCATTTATATCATGTTTACATTTATTTTTTAATATTTATATTTATAAATTTTGGATAGATGAAATATATCATAATAATAATTTAAAAATATAACTAAGTAATAAATAAATGGTATTTAATATTTATAATAATAAAAAAAATA
>ML796636.1:0-35461 GCA_009831015.1 Picea engelmannii
AGTCCCTCAGGCCTTTCCACTACCCTCCAAGGCTTCCAACATAGGTTGGACATGATATCTCTAGATTGGGACCTCAACATGAAATCATCCTAACAACGAAAAAATTATTTCCATTGACGAATTTTGAGTAGAACGTTTGTGACATCCTCAAATGCTCAAAACAAGTTATTTGTTGTGTTAAAAAAAAATTTCAGTTTTTGGAAATTTATATTTGAATTTTTGGAATTTTTGGATGCATGTAATTATTATTTTCATGACTATTGGGAAATTCTTTGACTTGTCAATTGTTCTTTTTTTATGGACACGTGTATGAGAAAAATATTTTAATAAATTAAATGTTGGAAAACAAGTGGAACAACGAGGTTAAAAACAACTAACTATGACTCCATGAGTGGGGAACATGTTTTAGTTAACTCAGAGCTAATCTTTACAAGTGTTAGAAGTTGAGTTTTGTCACTAACAGCCCCTAAAAATAAGATACTTGTAAATATGATAATTTCCCAAGGAGGGAAAGGAATGGAAAGTCCTAGGACATGGAAAAATTATATATACAACATATTTGGAAGGAATGACACTGCTTAGTATGTTGGGGAAATGTGTGTTTGTTTTTATGAGCACATATGGTGTTAGGAAAATGATTTTCTGAACTGAGAGACAATGGCTAAGGAGATATGCTCAATTTTCCCTTATGAAGTCATGGTCAGGATAGGGGGTGATCAAAAAAAGTAATTGTGGTTATTTTGAATGTATGGTTGGGTGAAACGTAACTATTCCATTTTTTTTCCTAACATTAAGGATGTGATTTATTTTTATGAATAATTTATTGTTAGTATACAACTACAAAATTATAAGTATCTTATGGTTTATGTTGCATATATATATTCAAGTAGCTACGTAATGGTGGGTATGCTACATAATTACTTTTATGCTACAAAATTATATATTTTATGCTGCAAAAATTTCATGAATGATACATAATTATATATAGTACATAATCAATTCTTTGATATATGCATGCATTTTATTTAAATTACTACATAATCGTTCTTTGATATATGCATGCATTTTATTTAAATTAAATGGATCTCCTTTATTACATAGATTATGGAATTACACATTTTTTACGTTATAATTATGAGGAAGGAAATATTAATAGAACTTGCATAAGGTTGTGAATCATTAGACTCTAGAATTACTACATAATCGTTCTTTGATATATGCATGCATTTTATTTAAATTAAATGGATCTCCTTCATTACATAGATTATGGAATTACACATTTTTTACGTTATAATTATGAGGAAGGAAAAATTAATAGAACTTGCATAAGGTTGTGAATCATTAGACTCTAGAATTATCATATAAAAGTAATGCACTTTGGAGAGCAGAGACATTATGGAATTACGCATTTTTTACGTTATAATTATGCGGAAGGAAATATTAATAGAACTTGCATAAGGTTGTGAATCATTAGACTCTAGAATTATCATATAAAAGTAGTGCACTTTGGAGAGTAGAGGTATATTAGTGCGCTCTTATTTCAAACCACAGTAAAAATGCACGCAACGTAAAATAGGAAAACATCCCTCTAAACAAAGTAAAGCGAACATATTTAAAACCAATTAGAAATCAAAAGCATTTATATAATATATCAAGGTGCATATACAATGCTGGGTAGTAAATCCAAAAAAAGGTTTAATCGAGATCTCACATCTAAACATTAATCTTGCAAAGAAATTTACAAGCGACAGTCTTGATTGTTTTTAAGAAGAAAACCTTAGAAGATTTCCTATAAGCTATATAAAATTAAACCAATGGTTTTGAAAAGTCTGTGCATGAGTTACATAAAATGTTTGGAGAAACAAAAGTGAACTCAAGTCTTTTTGATATGTTTAAAAGAAGAATCTCGGTAAAAGACCCATTAGCGGAACACCAATATATTTTGGGCGGAATAGAGACCCCTTTCGAATCGTAATCATTCATATTCAATCTCTAAACAGAAAACAAGAAAGATGTTACTGTGTCATTCAAATAATGTTAAATTGAAAAGTAAGGAAAAAAAGAGAGATCGAAAACTTATCTCTGTTATGGACTAAGACCGATCATCCTTTCCTTGACGATATGAATTTAGTCTGCGATCTAAGGGGAGATATATCCTCGTAGAAAACTGATGGGTTCCCTTGCAGTTCAAGGAGAGACCCATCATTAGTTTCATAATAATTGAAATTCGAAAAAATAACAAAGAAATAACTTATATAAAATTTATATATAAATGAAAAATCGTATGTACAGAAAGTTTCCCTTGCGAATTATAGTGGAGGATGTTATTAGATAGGGAAATTATAAATAAACTAATCATAGTTGTTTTTCTTCAAACAAAACTTCTTGTTGATAGTTTAATCTTCACCCTTGTAAATTTCATAGGCTGAAAGGAAGGATTCGGGAATGTAAACAAAGGGAAAGAAAGGTCTTTTATTTTATTTTACTCTATATATAAAATAACCAACAAATTGAATACTTCGTATAAACTTGTCAAATGGGACATAGTTACCCTAAGCAAAGTTTTGTTTTCAAAAGGGGAAATTACATTTTCTTGAACTTACTGTATGATAATAGTTACAGAAATATAGTAGAAACCAACAAAAGTGTAAACGGTATTCTGGCTACAAGTTAACGTTCAAACTTACAGTTCTTTCACTCTTCTAACGAAAATAAATTAGTGTGAAACTGGTGATAAGCAGTACTAAATCTAGTACTGGAACTTGGAGATTATGGAGGCGTTTATTTTTTTTTAAGAAAAAAATAATTAAGAGAAGAACGCTTACACAAGCTTAAGAGAATGTTAACACATATTTAGTAATCTTCAAGGGGGTGAATTATTTTTCTTACCTTCAATAACAACTAGCTCATTTCCTCATCGTACAATGATTCACTCGCATTGAAAATATTTGGGGTTTAACTCGTAAAGCAGATTCATCCGTCCAGAAGATAAGACCAGAATTCTAGGGATTAGAAAGTTACATAATGAAATGATGTCTCAATGGACCAAATATTGGGAAAACATTGCAGGTTGTCTCATTCCAGAAAGTGTTGGATGCCTCGATCCCTCCACTCACACCATGTGACGTTGGAAAAGGTGGAACGACGGGACTAGCCAGATACTTGTTATGAGAGACGGTAGTAAAGACAAATATTATAAAATATAATAATCCTCTTCCTCGAGTATTGTTTTAAATTAAGACGTCCCAGCAAAAGCGTTAATACCAAGCCCCTACTTCTAACGGTTGAATAGTACTACCTACTCACAACGCTATGGGGTTGACAGTTGTGCAAGACGTTTCATGGATTGATAGTTATGGGATTATGCACCTCTTTTTAATGTTAACCTCATTTAAAGTTATAATAAAACTATAAGTATGATACCCCTCGTATTTATGGTTTTCGATTAATGTTTATAACCCAATTCCGTCGACAAGGGTTTGATGGATTTAATGTCTTACCTTAGCGATTCAATTGTATAGGAAAAGGATGTGCTCTTGAGAGCTCCTTGGTAATAGGAATTATGACAAGAAACAATATATATTTATATAGTAGAGAAAACTCGGTGAAATATTATGGAAAACTCCACGATGACTTACAAAGAAGTTTTATTAAAAGGTTAGTAGCGTGTGAATGTCTTTCTTTTAAGGAAAAAAGAAAGAAAAGAGTGTAAGAGTTGAATTCCATTTATAATATTGAAAGAGAGACTTTATTATCTTAATGTCTAAGTTAACATGTGGTAATAGTTTTAATGGGATTAAAAAGACATTGACAAATGTTCATAAATAATTCTCTAGATTACTTCTTAGAGCATATTTAGAGCATATCTAGTTCAAGGAAGAATCAACTAAGAACATATTCTTATGTTTTACCTGAACATAATTTTTTTTTTTATGGAAATTTGGGTATGTTATATATGGTATCAGAGTTGTTGGTTACAACATTTAGGCCTAAGGGAAACACAAGAAAGTTATTTTCTTAAGGGAAAAATCTAAAAAATAATATTTACTGTTATGTTACAAACAAACCTTGTCCAAATTTTCTTTGATAAAAATGTCAATGCAGAATGGAGAAGGAGGCATACCTGAGAGATACAACAATCAATAGATTCCTAGAAACCCAAAACATCACAGTGAAGGAAGCTCAACCACCCAAGTGTTGGAAACGATGAGGAATCTTATCGTGGAATTGCAAGTGTTTAAAGTTGATAGTGAAAAGTTAAAGAAATTTGAGGAAGATCAAAACGAAATTAATGAAATGTTGTTATTTAATATAGAAATATAGAGGAGTCCAAGTAATAATGAGATGGAAGAGGAGGTGAGTAAAAAATCCTCAAAAAATTCTAGTCATGAAACATAAAGAGAAAACAACTCTTTTAAGGACACACACATGACAAAAAACAAAGCATCTGCAAGAAAGAAGAGAAAACAATTGGATCACTTGGAAGGTGAATTCAAAAAGATAAATCCCTCCACTTTTCATGGTGAATCAAATACTAGTGAAGAAGTTGAATCCTCGTTGCTAGACATAAAGAAATACATTCATATTTATAATTATTCTAGTAATATGAAGGCTAGAATGGCCATTTATAAATTAGAAGGGAGGGATAGTATCTGGTGGCAAGATCTTAAACTAGCTAAAGGGTTGAAATAGAAAATAATGGAATGGTCGAAATTCAAAAATAATTTCAAGAAACAATACCTATCGAAAAGTTATTATGAAATAAAAACTAAAGAATTTTATGAACTAGGAAAAATATCTATGTATGATATAATTAATAAATATTTAGATCTGTTGAGGTTTGTGTACTATATCAAAGAAGAAGAAAAAAAGATTCAAAGGTTCTTGAGTTGTCTACCGAGAGTCTTATAAAGACAAAATTGAATTTGATAATCTTAAATCTTTGAATGAGGTATTTAGGAAAGCCACAATGTGTTATGAACAAAATAAACAAAGATCTAAAACTCATAAGGCATGGAAAGATAAGAAGCAGGATAGATTGAGTCCACAGAAGAAAGGTTTAAAACATCCCCTTACTGTAACATGGCTAAAGGATTACAAAGGAATGATTATCCCTCTAGCACACAGCATGCTCAGGTGTGAAATAAACCAGATAATTTGGGATTCAAGAAGATAGTGGACAGTCCTAGAGAACCGTTGAAATGTTGGGAGTGTGGAGAACCCCATGTGTGGAGAAACTGTCCACAATTAAACCCATCAATTAAAAATTTAGTCCACAATCTACAAGAATCTTCAACAACTAGAGATATTCGCAGAAACATTCATAAAATCAATGCAGCTTGGATGGAAGACAAGCACATCATCAATCCACTATTGTGGAAGTTGAAGGTAAAATTCATAACAACAATGTATCTATACTAATCGATCGAGGAGGTAGTTTAATTAATATTACCCCAACCTTAGTAGAGTAGAAGGAGATAAAGAAGGTAAAACATGCTAAATCTTGGTTAGTACACTTAGAAAAAGGGACAAAAAGAAAGGTAACATAATTCGTTTCTAATTGTGAACTACGTATATGTGTCAGAATAAAAAGTTAAATCTAAAAGTGCTACATTTAGGTTCGTATGACATAATTATTGGAATGGACTCGTTAGAAAGGCATAAAGTGATTTTGAACTGTTATGAAAATTCATTTGTGTACGAGAATGAAAATAATACATCAAGAACAATAAAAAGGAATCAAAAAACTATTTTTGTTAGACAAATATTAGCAATGCAATTCAAGAAATGTATTAGTAAGGGTTGCAAAGTGTATACTATTCAAGTAACTAATATTTTGGAAAGAGAAAGAAGACCACAATTTGCAGTCCTTCATGGATTTAAATATGTATTCTTAGAAGAGATACTAAAACTACCTCTAAAGAGAGAAATGGATTTCTCTATTGATCTACTACTTGGATCTGTCCCAGTATCAAAGGCACCTTATAGAGTGAGTGTTCTTGAGTAACAAAACTGAAAATTCAATTATGGTAATTATTAGATAAATAATACATCAGACCAAGTGTTTCACCATGGGGAGCACCAGTTTTTTTTGTTAAAAAGAAAGATGGAACACTAAGATTCTGCATTGATTATCGTCAATTGAATAAAATGGTGATTAAAAAAAATACTCTTTACCTAGGATCAACGATCTATTTGACCAAGTTGGAAGAGAAAAAATACTCTCTAAGCTAGACTTGAGATTTGGTTATCATTAAATGAGGATAAAGGATGAAGACGTAAAAAAAATAAAATTATAACACGTTATGGACATTATGAATTTGTAGTGATTCTGTTTGGACTTACTAATGCACCAACAAATTTTATGTGCTTGATGAACAATATATTCAACAAGTATTTGGATAAATTCGTACGAATCTTTATTGATGATATAACAATCTATTAAAAAACTGAAGAAGAACATGAACAACATTTGAAAATAGTGTTACAGACTCTAAGAGAGCATAAATTGTATGCTAAGTTCAATAAATGCAACTTTGAACAAAGGAAGATACAATATTTAGAACATGTAATATGAAATATGGTATTGCAGTAGATCCTTAAAAGATTCAAGACATTATGGAATTGCCTATTCCTAAAGATGTGATGCAGGAGCATCCCCGTCACATAAAAAAGGAGTAGACATGGAATTAGAATTGATGCCTCAACAAATCGAGGGATCCAAACTGACATTAACAACCTTAGTAGCAGTGTAGATATTTTGGTTGTGTAAAACCGGGCCACTGTTTGAAATGATAGAATCAATGTAAATCCTTACATGATTGTAATGTGTTATAAATGTAGGATAAATGCCCACAATAGTCATTAGATTGTATTAAGTTGGTAGAGTAGGTAACCACCTGAACAAAGAATATGTAATAGTATTTAGGTAGGAGGAAGGAGAGCAAAAACGTGTTGGGTCTTTAGACAAATTTTCAGTTTGCGTTTGTAGGAGATAGCAACTGTATTTATGTTTTCTCTTTGAATTGAATAAAACGGAGAAAAATTGAACCACATACACAAAGTGATATTTGTTATGGCTTGACTTTGTTGTTATGCGTTTTCACTCTGTTGTTATGTGTTGTGAATGGATGATGCTTATTTTGTATGAATGAACAAGGGAATGAATTCAATTATTTATCTTCTCTAAGATTATGCAAGGAGTGTTGATTATGGTTGGTTGTCATTGATGTCAACCCTTGAAGAAATTCGGGTAGCACAAAGGTTTGGGTAATGGACCCAAGTTTGTTTGATGTAAAGATGACTCGTTATTTTCTTGTCATGGTTGATAGTAAGTAGAAATGGATGACTCCAAAGTGGTCCCCTTATGGTGAAAGCTTTCACGTGAAGACACTTTGCGGATTATGTTATCCTGGAAGTATGGTTAGAGAACCCATGCTTATTTGTCGAATAATGACGTGAAGGTCATTGAATTTGTCAGTGAAACTATTCTATATGGATAGTGCTTGTCATTCCATTTCCGGTGGTATGTTCCAAACGTCACATAACTCCTCACGGTTAGAGAGTTATGGCCATGAGAAGTTGGAGAACCCAGGTTTGGGTAATGGACCCAAGTTTGTTTGATGGATAATGGTATGAGTTTTGATATATTTACAGGTAATACTATTCTATATGGATGGTACATGTTATTCCATTTATGGTGCTATGTGGAGTGTCACATAACTCCTCACGTTTTGAGATTTATGGCCTTACGAAGTTGGGGGACCCTCTTGTGTCATCGAGAAGCCCCAAAAGGTCAAAGTAGTGAAAGTGGTTTAAGATATTTTAGAAGGTAAATAATAAAGTGAAGTGATGAGTGTACTATAATTTAAAGTGAATACAAAATAAATTATTTAAATAATAAATTTAATGGAGAAATTAGAAGTGGGTTAACCCTAAAATAAGGAAAGTGGGTAAAGTGACCTAGAAGATGTTTTTAAAAAAGCTACTTGGAGATTATAAATAAGAGGCAAGGCTCTCTAATTTTAAGCACACTTGAGAATATTGAATACTTATAGGTGTCTGAGGTAAACAAAGGATATATAAGCTTAATTTATAAGGAAAGTGAAGAAAATAAGGTCAGAATTCAAGGAAGGATAAACTCTTTTGATGATGCTTTCTAAGATATGCTTTTTTCACGGCATCTCACCATTTTCGTAATAACGTTTTTTCTAGAATTCTTCAGCCCATGAAATTTCTATGCCATTGAGAAAACATATCCAATCATCTGTGGTGAAAAATCATCTTGTGGGTCATTGTATTTTTTGATTTCCACTCTGTGGAAAATAGGGTTTGTTGCTAGTCCTGAAACTAGTCAAAAACATGTGTTTCGGGTAAAAACATCATAACTTCTTCATAACAGATAAAAATTTAGTAAGACCAAATGTGTTGGTTATAGTACAATATTTAGTATTTTTTGTAATATTTTCAGATCAATTCAACGAACATTCCATGCGGGTCACACTCTACAAGGTCGCTCTCTAGAATAAGCCATAATTCAGCAAGGTGTGCTATTTTTGCTATAACTCCTTTTCTGAGAGGTTCCAAGTAGTGAGACCTGGAGGAATTACACAAAACAGACTGAATAACATTGTTTATCAGTTTCAAATCTTTATTCATTACAGGTACAAAGTTATGATTATTTCAAGTTAGGGTTGTTGACAAATCCAAAACTAGTCTTGTGAGACTAATTAAACGTTTGATGAAAATGCTAGTCTCTTGTTGTTAAAGTTAAGAAATGTTTGCAAGTATGTGATCATATACACTAGGTCTATTACAGATTTACAAATCATATCTGGATGATTAAATTGATGAGGGCTTTTGGTCGAGGTACAAGTTGGGTACATGGTTGAGACAAGTAGTTGATGAGTTGGCACATACATGAGGTGTATAGTTGATGATGTTGGTACATATTAATGAGTCATAGTTGATGAGTACTTGACATATGATTGGTACATACTTGGTACATGGTTGGTTGCAGTTTTTTATGGTACAGGTTGATTACAAATTGTTTGGTGTGAGTTGGTGCATGGTTGATGCACTTGTTTATGGTACAGGTTGATTACAGGTTGAGGTACTATTTGATGCATGATTGATGCATGGTTCATGTTTTTTGGTACATGTTTACATCAGTATATCTCATAGTGATAGTGTGAAAGTGGTTCCATCATTCTACTTCTACTTCAGGGCGGTTGGACGGGGCAAGGAAAGGTGGTTGTAGCCACCTTTTCATTGTAGTGAGATAACATAGGAGGTTGTAGCTAGAGAATTGGGGAGTTGTACCTTCCCTCAAGTTGTAGCCTAAAAAACTAGGGGGTTGGAGCCTCCTTCCAGTTGCAGCTCGAAAACAAAGGAATTTTGTGCTTCCAATGAATGTAATTCTTCAAGACATATAAGAAAAATCATTCCACGGTTTTCTCCCGATTTGTGTTTCCATGTAAAAAACTGGTGTACTGTGTATGTGTGTGATTGCTCATTTCTTATTGCTCATTATTGGATAATAATTCTAAATTAATATAACACTTATATTATTTGGAGAGAAGGGACTATAATTACGCTATTACTGATTCACCCCCCCTCTCAGTAATCCAACAATTGGTTTCAGAGAAGGTTCTTTCAGAAATCAGTTTAACCACTGAAAGGTAGATCATGGAGAGAAACAACTTTTATAAAAATGGAATACCACATTTTGATGGACAGAAGTATGATTTTTGGAGCATAAGGATGAAGACATGTATACACAAATAGAGACTTCAAGTTTGGCAATCAATTATAGATGGATACACAACACCAACAATTCCACCAACAAATGACAAAGAAGTGAAACTCAGTGAGAATAATTCCAAATCCAAAAATGCACTTTTGAATGGTCTCATTGATACAGTATTCACAAAAGTTGCACATTTTAAATCCGCTAAATATATTTGGGACAAGATTCGAAATATTTATCAAGGAGATACAAAAGTTAGAGCAACAAAGCTTCAAACTTACAGAGGTCAGTTTAAACAACTAAAAATTAAGGAAGATGAGAATATCACAACCTACTTCTTATGAGTAGATGAAACAATGAATGCAATCATAGGATTTGGACAAGAAATTGAAGAATCTGTAATTGTTCAAAAGGTACTAAGATCTCTTCCTAGGAGATTTAACCCTAAGATATCAACACTCGAAGAAATATCAGATCTAAACTTAATAAGCATGGACGAACTGGATGGATTTTTCATGACATACAAAATAAGAATTGAAAAGGAAAATACAGATGTAAAAGAAGCAGCCTTGAAAGCATCCAAAAGATGAAATCAAAATAAAAAAGAAGAATATAGAAGAAAGAGTGATGACTAGGAAGACCATGAAGAAGTGGGAAACTTCATCAAAAGACTGAACAAGGGAACCAATGTTAGATATAGAGTTAAGCTTCCTTTAATTTGTTTTAATTGTGATTGTATTGGTCATTTTGATAACAAATGTCCTCATAAGAAAAAGAGAAATCATGAAGGTTACTCAAAAGGGAAACACACATATAAAGGTAAAAGAACTACAAAGAAAGTTTTCAAGAAAAGCTTATGCACCAAAGAAGACATCTCATCATGAGATCAAGATGAAGTCAATGACAGTGAGACATGAAGAGTTCTATTCACGACAGTAAGAGAATCTGACAGAGAAGACTCCAAAGAATAATATGAAGAAGCTGAAGAAGAATGTGAAGTAGTCGAATAATAAATTGAAGAGGCGAAGTTGACTTTTGAGAAGAATTACTTTGTTCCATAGAAGTTATCATAAGATAAAAGAAGAAGAACAAGAAACTACAAGCAGAACTAGACAAAAAAGAAGACACTCAAGAACTAGAACAAATGATCACAAAATTTAAGGTTCAAATAGAACAAGATAAAAGAATTGAAGAAGCACTCAAAGAACAACTAGAAGAAAATGACGAGATCATTGGAAACTTAGAAGCAAATATTGTCACATTAAGAAAGGATATTCAAAAGAAAAATATGCAGAATAGCTCAAAAGTTTTGGATGACATTATCAACAGTCAAAAATCTCATTTTGAGAAGACCGGAACTAGATACAATCAGATAGAAAATGGATCAAGCTCAAAAACAATAGAGCAAGAAACATATCCAAAAAGCTATGAAAAAACAATCAAAGGGGATAGGAAGATATACAAGGAAGATTACAGGGACACTCCTCCATTGAGAAGATTCAGATTTCAGAATTAGCAACTAACATATAGACCTCAAGAAGAAGAAGGATTCACAAGAGAACCTCCTTTCAGAAGATCCTCAACTCCCGAGTATCAAACTATATTGTTCATTTTATGTTATGCATGTAATAATTTTGGACATAAAGTTGTGAATTGCAGAGATAACAACATGAACAATAACTACTTTGAGAGTAATACACAAAGGGGTTATCCAAGAAGGCCTAGTGAAACATAGAGAAGAAGTTACAACAGGTTTTAATATTTGAGCAATGAAGTGGAATGTTACAAATGTAACAATTTTGGAAATATGGCCAAAGATTGCAGAATGACATTCCTTCCTAAAGAACCGCAACAGAATAACAACAATCACAGATAGGAACCTCATAAAAGAACATAGATAAGAAAGAAGGATCAGTATAGCAATGAAGAATGCACACTTGCTCTACAAGCTAAATAGAAGAAACGTGGTTGGTATGTTGACAATGGATGTTCAAAACACATGATAGGTGATAGAGACAAGTTTATTACATTACAAAAGGAAAGAGATGGATCATTCTCCTTCAGAAATGATGATTCAACCAAAAACATTGGAAAAGGCACAGTCTGAAATGACCTAGATCACGAAACCAACCAACACTTTATGCAAGCATTGTCAACAAGGAAAGAAAACAAAGAGCAACTTCAAATCAAAGTAATATTCAATGACAAGACCACTCGAAATTGTGCTTAGTGATCTAGTTGGAACAACTAAAACCAAGGTCTTAAAAGTGATCATGGAAGAAAAATGTAATTCTTTGTTGCTAGGACACCTCAACAAAATGGAGTTGTTGAAAGAAAGAACAAGACAGTACAAGAAATGGTTCAAACAATGCTAATGGATTCAAAATTGACAGATTTTTTTTGGACACAGGAAGTGCATATAGCAGTTCATATTCAAAATAGAGTAATGCTTATAAAAAACACTGACAAAACGCCTTACAAACTATGGAATGGAAAACCAACAAATGTAAATCACTTCAGAGTTTTTGGAAAAAAATGCTATATCAAAAGAGAAGATGGCGGAATGGGAAAGTTTGACTCTCGTGTGGACAAAGGTGTACTTATTGGTTACTAAAGTACAAGGAAAGGATACAAGTGTTACAATCTAAGATTAAATAAAGTTTTGGAAAACATCATCGTGACAATTGATGAAATAGGCAGACCAGAATAAAATTAAGAAGAAAATAAATCAATGAAACAACCCTTCGAAGAAGAAGAAAAAGATGAAAAATAAGTAGAAGAGGAAGATGAAGAGAATCTGACAGAAGCAGAAGAGCAAGTTCAGTAAGTGTCTCCAAAGACACCTAGTAGACAAGTACAGAAGAATCATCCTTCATATCAGATTATCGAAAACAAAGATGAAGGAGTTGAAACTAGAAGAAAACTTTGTTCAGCAGATCAAACTCACCTAACAATCTTATCTACAATTGAACCAAACTGTTTTGAAGAAGCCAACAAAGAAAATTTTTGGAAAAAGACCATTGATGAAGAATTAGATAAAATAGAGAAAAATGACACTTGGGAACTGGTTCCAAGACCAAAGAATAAGAATGTGATTGGCACAAAGTGGGTCTTCAGAAATAAATTGAATGAACATGGGCATGTTACAAGTAACAAAGCTAGATTGGTATGTAAAGGATATGCAGAGGTTGAAGGATTCGAATTTAAAGAAACATCTTCCCCAGTTTCCAAAATGGAAGCAATCTATTTGCTTTTAGCTTATGCGTGCTCTAAAAATATTAAAATGTATCAAATCGATGTAAAATCAGCTTTTCTGAATGTGGAACTTGAATAAGAAGTTTATATTGAACAACCAAAAGGATTTCAGTTGTTAGAAAACATAGATTATGTGTGTAAATTAAAAAAGGCCTTGTATGGTCTAAAAGAATCTCTCAGAGCATGGTACTCTAGATTGGATAAGTATCTACAACATGTAGGGTTCATAAAAAGATGTGCAGACAACAAACTCTACATCAAGGCAAGTCAAGGTGATATTTTATCAATTGAAGTTTATGTTGATGATTTTATTTTTGGTAGTGATGATGATAGGTTAAGCTAGAAATTTGCAAAAGATATGCAGAATGAATTTAAAATGTCATTACTTGGAGAACTATCCTTCTTTCTCGGAATTTAGATACGTCAAGGCAACCAAGGAATTTTTATTTCTCAAACCAAGTATATCAGAGAAATGTTGAAGAGGTTCAGAATGGAACATTTCAAACCAATTATACTCCCATGCAAACTAGTTGCAATTTGAGAAAAGATGATCACTCGAATTATATAGATCAGAGGTAATAAAGGTCAATGATTGGCATCCTACTATATGTGACAGCATCCAAACCAGATGTAATGCAGGCAGTTGGACACGTGGCACGATTTCATGCATCACCAAAGGAATCACATGTATGAGCAGTGAAGAGGATTTTAGGATATCTCAAAGGAAGAAAATAGCTTGGATTATGGTATCCAAAAGGAAAGGATCTATCACTTATTGCCTACATAGATGAAGATTGGGTAGGTTGTATTAATGACCAATGAAGCACCGGTGGAGAAATATTATACTTGGGTGAGTGTTTAATATCATGGCTAAAAAAGAAACAATCATCAATATTCTTATCTATAGCTGAGACAAATTATATCGTAGTAGCATCATGGTGTACATAGGTTCTTTGGATGAAACAAACTCTGAATGATATACAGGTTGAGTATGATGTGCCCATTCCAATCTATTATGATAATACAAGCATCATCAGTATCTAGAAGAACTCGGTGATGCAGTCCAAGCTAAAGAACATTCCAATCAAGTATCACTTTCTACGGGATCAGGTTGAAGAAAAAACATCAGAGTTGAGTATGTGGGCATAAAAGAACAAGTGGCAGACATATTTACAAAACCACTTCCACAGGAATCCTTTGAATATCTTCGCAAGATACTTGGAGTTATCTCTACTCCAAAATGAATTCTTTTTGAATGATTATCTTATATGTCTTAGTGTACACAAGGAAGCACCATAAAGAGGAAAGTTCAGTCAAGGGGAGAAACCCCAGATGGAAAGATACATTTTCCATTGATGACGAAGGGGGAGAGATTCATCAGATGCATAGGACAGAGTCATGGTTCCACGGGGAGAAATGGTCACAGAGATGAAGATGAGAGAGGCATGTTTCCAGAGGGAGCATGAGTGATATGACTTCAATACTGGATGACATAATTTCAGTTTTTCATACGAGTGTTGCCATCAATGCCAAAGCGGGATATTGTTGATTAAGGTTCATTGTCATTGATGTCAACTCTTGAAGAAATTGTGGTAGCACAAAGGTTTGGGTAATGGACCCAAGTTTGTTTGATGTAAAGATGACTCATTATTGTCTTGTCATGGTTGATAATAAGTAGAAATGGATGAACTCCAAAGTGGTCCGCTTATGGTGAAAGCCCTCATGGGAAGATTCTTTGAGGATTGAGTTATCCTAGAAGTATGGTTAGAGGAAAGATGATTATTTGTGGAATAATGAGATGATGGTCATTATATTTGTCAGTGAAACTATCCTATATGGATACTGATTGTCATTCCATTTCTGGTGGTATGTGGAACGTCACATAACTCCTCATGGTTAGAGATTTATGGCCATGACAAGTTGGAGAACCTAGGTTTGGGTAATGGACCAAAGTTTGTTTGATGGATAAAAGTATTAGTTTTGATATGTTTGCAGGTAATACTATTCTATATCGATGGTACATGTCATTCCATTTCCGGTGGTATGTGTAACGTCACATAACTCCTCACAGTTTGAGAGTTATGGCCTTACGAAGTTGGAGGACCCTCCTATGTCATCTAGAAACCCCAAAAGGTCAAAGTAGTCAAAGTGGTTTAAGAGATTTAAGAAGGTAAATAATAAAGTGAACTGACAAGTGTATTATAATTCAAAGTGAATACAAACTAAATTATTTAAATAATAAATTTAATGGATAAATTAGAAGTGGGTTAACCCTAAAATATGGAAAGTGGGTAAAGTGACCTAGAAGATGTTTTTAAGGAAGCTACTTGGAGAGTATAAATAAGAGGAAAGGATCTCTAATTTTAAACACACTTGAGAATATTGAATACCTGTAGGTTTCTGAGGTAACCAAAGGATATCTAAGCCAAATTTCTCAGGAAAGTGAAGAAAAGAAGGTCAAAATTCAAGGAAGGATAAATTATTTTGATGATGCTTTCTAAGGTGTGTTTTTTTCAGGGAATCTCACCATTTTCGCAATAACATTTTTTCTGGAAGTATCTCTGGTAAAAAAATCATCTTGTGGGTCATTGTATTTTTGGATTTACACTCCACAGAAAATAAGGTTTGTGGCTAGTCATGGAACTAGTGGAAAACAGGTATTTCCAATAAAAACATCATAACTTATTCATAACAAATCCAAATTCAGTAAGACCAAATGTGTTTGTTATAGTACAGTCTATAGTATTATGTGTAATAGTTTCAGATCAATTCAACAAATATTTCGTGTGGGGCACTCTCTACAATGTCGCTCTCTAGAATAAGCCAGAATTCAGCAAGGTGTGCCATTTTTGTTGTAACTCCTTTTCTGAGAGGTTCCAAGTAGTGACACCTAGAGGAATTGAATAGAACACAATAAAGAATATTTTGTATCATTTTCATATATTAATTCATTACAGGTACAAAGTTATGATTATTTCAAGTTAGGGTTTTTGACTAATCCAAAACCAGTCTTGTGAGACTAAAGAAAAGTTTGATGAAAATGCTAGTCTCTTGTTGTTAAAGTTAAGGAAGGTTTGCAGGTATGTGATCATATACACCAGGTCTATTACAAATTTACAAATCATATTTGGATGATGAAATTGATGAGGGATTTTTGTTGAGGTACATGTTGGGTACATGGTTGAAACAAGTAGTTGATGAGTTGGCACATACATGAGGTGTATAGTTGATGATGTTGGTACATGTTGATGAGTCATAGTTGATGAGTACTTGACACATGATTGGCACATACTTGGTACATGGTTGGATGCACTTTTTTATGGTATAGGCTAATTACATATTTTTTGGTACAGGTTGGTGCATGGTTGGCTGCACTTTTTTATGGTACATGTTGATTATAGGTTGAGGTACAGGTTGATGCATGGTTGATGCATGGTTCAAGTTTATTGGTACATTTTTACAGTGGTATATCTCATAGTGATAGTGTGACAGTGGTTCCATCATTCTACTTCTACTTCAGGGCGGTTGGATGGGGCAAGGACAGGTGGTTGTAGGCACCTTTTGGTTGTACCCAGAGAACATAGGGGGTTGTTGCCTCCTTTTGGTGTTAGCCAAAGAATTGGGGAGTTGGAGCTTCCCTCAAGCTGTAGCTTGACAAACTAGGGGATTGGAGCCTCCTTCCAGTTGTAGTTGGAAAATAGAGGAAGTTTGTGCTTCCAATGAATGTAATTCTTCAAGACATATAAGAAAAATCATTTCCTGGTTTTCTCCCGATTTGGGTTTCCATGTAAAACACTAGGGTACTGTGTGTGTGTGTGATTGTTCATTTCTTATTGCTCATTATTGGATAATAATTCTACATTGATATAACACTTGGATTATTCGGAGAAAAATGATTATAATTACGCTATTATTAATTCACCCCCCCTCTTAGTGATTGAACAAGGAGTGCATGCAGAGCACAAGGAGTGTGTGTGAAGAAGTATTTTTTGACTTATAAGCTCAGAAGAGATAGTGGGGAGATTTCATATGTAGAGTCTACATATTGAGCGCAAGGAGTACACACAATAATAAAAATATTTTAAAGTTTGAATGCTCGAGAGATTGAGTCAAAGTATGCCAGGAGGGCCTCAGGAAGTGTTTTGACAAAAACATAGAACACAAGTGTGCGAAGGGATGAAGTCAATTTTCATTGATCATGGTGAAGAGTAATAGTGGATTTGATCCTTGAGAAGAAATACTTAGAATAAATTATAAGTTTTGAAGACTTGAAGTGTTCAAAGAAGGAACGCGAAGATTGAAATCTCAAAGGAAGATCGAAGGTAGAGATTCATTTGGGAAGAACCAAAACTTACTAAACCGTTAGATTTCAGAGAAGCAACGCACTAGTTAGTGCAAGGACTTATGAGAATTTCACAAGATCAAAGAAATTAGAAGAAGTAGAATCGAACCTTTCCAAACACCGATATGAGAAACCCCAAAATCATCGAGACAGTCCGTTGAAGGGGCACATGGCAATAGATTATCATTTCACTAACTGCTAGGTTGAAGAAGGTCAAAAGGTGGATTTGTGGTGAATTCATGAAATCTCAATTCGTGAAATAATCGTGGTCATTCATCGAAGGAAGACACATAGCGACGGATCACCATTTCATAAATTCGTGAATCGAGAATTTGGAGGTAGAAGGTTTCAAGAACTCGCGAAATGCGAAATCGCGATTGGATCATAGTCGTTGGCTGAAGAACTTGTGTGGACCATTGATTTGAGGCTCCAAAATTTTTCAATTTCGCATATCGGAGAATCGAGACAATGGAGGTGAACGGATCAGGAGTTCCTAATATGCAAAGCCCCCATGTGCTCGGAAGGTTAGCCCCAATTTATAGCTAGAGCTCATATTGCTAGACATAAAGGGAGGAGCTAATACGAATCAATCCCCTGTTGTAGTTTTGGGACTCGGGAGTTTCTAGAACAAGGAGTCGATTGAGTCATACCACCGATAATCAAAGTCATGATGTTACTTTTGAGTTAAGCACGTGGTCTCGGGCATGGTCGCTTAGAGGAGACTGGTATTTTTGCATTTGAGCACTCAGGCGGAAGTCTACAAGGACCTATGGATTGTTGTTGAAGGGTTCCAGCAGGGAATCAAAAGATGTTTCAACTTGGCCTTGAGAATATCCTAAGACACGGAGGTCGCGCAACCCTTGGAGAGGAGGGGGGTTTGCACGAAGCGATATCAGATCCTTAAAAGAATTTTAAGTTGAATTCAGTGTGTTGGAAAAAGTTGAAGTGATACCGCCATGAGTACATACAAGACCACCTATAGAAAACCGTATTGTAGGAAGGTAAGTGAGAGAACTTCGCGCAAGGTTGGAAGCAATGGAAGTAATGCAAAGGAGAACAACTGCTACTAAAGATTCCAATGATGTAGAAAGAGAGGAAATAGAGGTTGAAGAAATTATAGGGGAAGATGTGGCTGAAGAATGCTTACTGAAAGTTGTTATGAAGTTGGGAGCTAGAGAAAAGATTGGCGTTCCAATATATGAAGGTAAATTGTATGTTGAAAAATATTGGACTGGATAAAGTCTCTAGATAAGTATTTCGACTATGAAGTGGTCGAGGAAGGAAGAAAGGTGACACATGCTATCACTATATTAAAAGGGCATGCATCAATGTGTTGGGATGAACTGCAGGTAGAGAGAAGGAGAAAAAAAAAACCAAATATAAATAATTGGGACAAGATGGTAGTCAAATTAAAGGCTAAATTAATACCTAGAGATTATCAGATAGAGTTATTCAAGAAATTGTAGAATATGAGACATAGGGGTATGACAGAGAAAGAATATACAGAAGAATTTTCTAGGCGGAATATTAGGACTGGACAAAGAGAGAAGGATGATGAAAAATTTGTCAAATATATAAATGGTTTAAGGTATGAAATTCAAGATGAAATCAGTATGATAACTATGAGGACGGTGGAATATGCATATTAGATTGCATTGAAGGCAGAAGAAAAGTTGTCCAGAAAACAGATCTAGTAGAATAGAAGAAGAGTTTTAAACAAAGGTAGGGGATTTGTTTATGATAAGGCACCGAAATATAAGAATGATAATGAGAAACCATATGGTCTCTTTGAAAGAGGGGGAATTTCTCAAAGAAGATAGTTTGGTGGGAGAAATTATTTCCCTCAAGGAAGAGGAAGAAGTAGAGGATGTCGAGTTAAATGTTATGCTTGTGAAAAGATAGGGCATATGTCTTGGAAATGTCTCGAGAGGAAGAGAGGAGGATGAGAAGAACACATTTTTGAAGGCCAAAAGAATGTGGAAGCATAATAAACAGAAGGAGGACAAAATCTTATGATGATGAATGTTTTTCTAAAGTGAGAGAAAGTAATAGGAGACATAGTTCAACGAACGAGGTTGTTCAGGACTGCTTGTAAGACAAAGGAAAAAGTTTGCAAGATTAGAAAGTGGGAGTAATGATAATTTAGTATCAACGAAGATGGTGGAGAAGCTGGATATGGAGACAACTGCACACCCAAGTCCATACAAAGTATAATGGTTGCAGAAAGGACATCAATTAATGGTAAGTCAACAATGTAAAGTTGAATTTAAAATAGGAGGCTATAATGACGAGATTTTGTGTGATGTGATTCCCATGGATGTTTGTAATATTTTGTTGGGGAGAACATGGCAATTTGATAGGGATTTTATTCATGATGGGAGGAAAGATACTTATACTCTTGAAAAAAATGGTAGAAATCACATGTTGTTTCCAGTAGAAGAGAAGAAAGAAAAGGAAGAAGCCAACATAAGAATACTTCTCATGAGTGGGAAGGAACTCTTGATGGAGGTGAAGAAAGATCAGGAAATGCAATTTGTTGTAGTAAGGAAGCTAAGAGTTATCCTTACCAGTACTTCTATGGATGATTTACCTCGAGAAATTCAAGATTTGATGGAGAATTTTGTTGATATAGTAGTGGATGAGTTGCCTTACTCATTACCACCTATTAGGAGTATTAGTCACCATATTGACTTGATCCCAGGAGCCAATTTTCCAAATAATGCAGCATATAGGTTGACACATCGAGAGAATGAGGAAATTAAGAAGCAAGTTCAGGAGTCATTCGATAAAGGTTTAGTGAGGGAAAGTCTAAGCCCATTTGCAGTGCCAACTGTATTGAGTCGAAAGAAAGATGGAGGATGGAGACTGTATACAGATTCTAGAGCCATCAACAAGATAACCATCATGTATAGATTTCACTTACCCATGATGAATGATTTGATGGATTGTTTTAGTGGAGCAAGCTATTTTTCAAAAATAGACTTGAAGAGTGGATATCATTAGATAATAATGAGAGAGGGAGATGAATGGAAAACAACATTCAAGACAAATGAAGGTTTGTTTGAATGGCTAGTCATGCCATTTGGATTGACAAATGCTCCAAGTAAATTTATGAGGTTGATGAATGAACCGCTAAAGCAATTCATAGGTAAATTTGTCATTGTATATCTGGATGATATATTAGTTTTCATCAAAATAAAGGAAGAACATTTAAATCACTTGACATTAGTGATGAGGAAATTACAACAAGAAAAGTTGTTAATAAACTTGAATTATTTTATGAAGACAAAGCTCATATATTTGGGTTCTGTGATCTCTTCAAATGAATTAAAGATGGATCTAGAAAAAGTGAGAGCTATCATAGAATGACCGTCACCCAGGAGCATATTTGAGGTGAGAAGCTTCCATGGTTTAGAAATTTTTTATAGAAAGTTTATCAGAAATTTTAGTGGTATATGTGCACCTATGATGGACAATGTGAAGAAGAAACATAAGTATTTTAATTGGATAGAGGAGGTTGAGAAAAATTTTAGAGTGTTGAAAAAGAGGATAACAGAACAATTAGTTTTGATTTTTCTAGATTTTGGAAACACATTTCAAGTGAGGTGTGACACAAGTGGAATAGCCATTGGAGAAGTTTTGAGTCAAGATAATCGTCCAGTTGCTTATATCAGTGTGAAGTTGAATGATGCTAAGGAGAAATATTCAACATATGATAAGGAATTTTATGCAGTGATTGAAGATTTGAAAAAATGGAGACATTATTTAATTCCAAAAGAGTTTGTCTTGTATAGTGATAATCAAGCTTTGCAATTTATTACTAGGCAAGAGAAGTTGAATCAGCGACATGCTAAGTGGTTAGAATTCATGTAGAATTTTAATTTTCTCATTAAACATATTTCTGGAAGTGCTAATAAATTTGTATATGTTTTGAGCAGGAAAAGTTTGGTTATACAAGAATTTCAAGTGAAGACCTTAGGGTTTGAGAACCTTAAGGAAATGTATGAGGAAGATTTAGATTTTAAGGAATCTTATAAAGCATATGGAAATCCTTTGTTGAGGGATAACAAATCGTGGTCATAATATTTGATCCAAGATGGATTGTTTTTTAAAGGAATCCAATTATGCATACCAAGATGTTGAATGAGAGATAATTTGTTGAAAGAAAAACATAGTGGAGGTTTAGCTGGACATTTTGGTCAGGACAAAACATTTGCACAACTTAGTAGTTTGTATTATTGGCTAGGTATGAGAGAATACGTGAAGAAGTTTGTATATCGATGTAATATTTGTCAACATGCAAAGGGGAAGAGACAAAACATTGGTTTTTATAAACCAATGCCTATTCTAGAAAGGCCTTGGGATGCAATTAGTATGGATTTTGTATTGGGATTACCCGAAACCTAGAAGGGAAGTGATTCCACATTTTTTGTGGTCGATATGTTTTCCAAGATGGAACATTTCATACCATGCGAGAAAACAAATGACACTACACACATAGCCAATTTGTTTTTCAGAGCAACTGTGAGGTTACATGGATTACCCAAAAGCATAGTTTCTGACAGGGATACGAAGTTTGCGGCACACTTTTGGAGGACTCTATGGAAGAGGCTAGGAACTAAATTATATTTTAGTTCATCATATCACTCTCACACCGACAGACAGACCGAGGTGGTGAATAGGAGTCTGGGAAATTTGTTAAGGATTTTATTTACTGAACAAGGTCGTCAGTGGGATCAGATTCTGGCACAAGAAAAATTTTCATTTAACAATTGGGTTAATAGAAGTAGCGGAAAAAGTCTATTCAAGATAGTATATGGAAGAAAGCTTAGCAGAGTTGCAAAATTGAGAGAATTGAAACAAGATGAATTCAGGAGCTCTAGAGAAGAAGATTTTTCTATAGAAATGCAAAGACTTCATGATCAACTTAAGAGGCAGATACAAGATAGTAATCAAAAGTATAAGGATATAGTTGATAAGAAAATAAGGGAATTACAATTTGAAGTGGGAGATGAATTTTTAGCTCATTTGAGGAAGGAGAGGTTTCAAAGAGGAACATATAATAAAATGAAGATAAAAAAGGTAGGACCATGCAAGATCCTCAGAAAATTTGCAGAAAATGCTTATGAGATTAAGTTTCCAAACAATGTTGGGATATCACTGATATTCAATGTTGTATGTTTGTATCCTTATAACAAAGATGATACAGGAGAATTGTATGATCAAGAAGATATTCAGTGGGAAGAACAAATGCCTACTCTAGAAAAACCTCATATGCAAAAAATTTCAGAATAGAGAGTTGGAAGGAAAACCAAAAGAAAGATGTATCCAAAATACTTAGTGAAATGGAAAGATCACCGAGTGGAAGATTCAAGTTGGGTAGTTGAACTTGATATTTTGAAGCATGGAAGAATAGTGCGAGAGCTCATGGACATGAGTCCATGAATATTTTGGACAGAGGAGTATGATGTAGGAGCATCGCAGTCAAATAAAAAATGAGCATACATGGAATCATAATTGATGTCTTAACACATCAAGGGAGCCAAACCGACATTAACAAGCTTAGTAGCGGTGTAGATATTTTGATTTATTATTAATTAATTTTTGTTGTGTAAAACATGTCCACTGTTTGAAATGACAGAATCAATGTAAATCCTTACACAACTGTAATGTATTGCAGGTGTAGGATAAATGCCCACATTAGTCAATAGATTGTATTAAGTCGTTAGAGTAGGTAACCACCTGAACAAAGAAGATGTAATAGTATTTAGGTAGGAGGAAGGACAGCAAAAACGTGATGGGTCTTTAGACAAATTTTCAGTTTGTGCTTGTAGGAGATAGCAACTGTATTTATGTTTTCTCTTTGAAATTGAATAGAACAGAGAAAAATTGACCCACATACACAGAGTGATATTTTTTGTGGCTTGATTGTGTTGTTATGCGTTTTGACTCTGTTGATATGCATTGTGAATGGATGATGTTTATAGTGTATGAATGAACAAGGGAATGAATTCAATTATTTCTCTTCTATAAGATTATGCAAGGAGTGCATGTTGAGCACAAGGAGTGTGTGAGAAGAAGTATTTTTTGAATTAAAATATTAGAAGAGATAGTAGAGAGATTTCATATGCAGAGTGTCCATATTGAGCGCACAGAGTGGGCACAAGAACAAACTTGTGTTAAAGTTTGAATGCTCCGGAGATTGAGCGCAGAGTATGCCACGAGGGTGTCAAGAATTCTTTTGACAAAGACATAGAACACAAGTGTGCAAAGGGTCGAAGTCAAGTTTCATTGATCAAGCTTAGTAGGAATAGTGGCTTTAATCCTCGAGAATAAATACTTATAATAAATTGTAAGTTTTGAAGACTTCAAGTGTTTAGAGAAGGAACACAGATATTGAAAGCCTAAAGGAAGATCGAAGGTTTATATCCATTTGGGAAGAGCTGAAACTTTCTAAACCGTTAGATTTCAGAGAAGTAGTGCACCAGTTAGCGCAAGGACTTATCATAATTTTGCAAGGTCAAATAAATTGGAATAAGTAGAATTGAACCTTATGAAACCCTGATATGAGAAACCCAAAAATCATCGGGACCCTCCGTTGAAGGGGCACGTGGAAATAGATTATCGTTTCGCTAACTTGCAGGTTGAAGAAGGTCAAAAGTTGGAGTCATGTTGAATTCATGAAATCTCAATTCACGAAATAATCATGGTCATTCATCGAGGGTGGACATGTGGCAAAGGATCATCGTTTCGCAAATTCATGAATCGGGAAATTGGAGGTATAATGTTGCAATAACTCATGAAACATGAAATCACGATTCGATCACAACCATTGGCCAAAGAACGTTTTTGGACCAGTGATTTGAGGCTCCAAAATTTCACAATTTCGGATATCAGAGAATCGAGAAAATGAAGTTGAACAGATCAAGAGTTCTCGATATGCGAAGCCATGATGTGCTAGGAAGGTCCACCCTAGTTTATAGCTGGAGGTCATATTGGCGGAAGTAAAGGGAGGATATAATATGAATTAATCCCCTATTGTAGTTCCGAGACTTAGGAGTTTGAATAACGAGGAGTCAATTGACTCATACCGCCAATAATCGAAGTCACGACACGCCCTTTTAGTTAAGCGTGTGGTCACGGGTGTGGTCACTTGGAGGAGAATTATAATTTGGCGTTTGATCACGTGGGCGAAAGTCAACAAAGAACTGTGGATTGATGCTGAAAGGTTCCAACAAGGAAACGAAGAATGTTTCAAGTCAGCCTTGAGAAGATCCTAAGACCAGGAGGTCACGCAGCCCTTGGAGAGGAGGGGTTTTTGCACCAAGATGTAGCAGACACAAGATCATTCATGGGGATTACCAGAGGTTTATCAAAGGTTTATCCAAAAATCATGTATCCTATTACATCATTGCAGAAAAAGGGGATGAAATTTCACTGGTCTAAAAAATGGAAACACAATTTTGATAAATTGAAAGGATTATTAAATATAATGCCAATACTTAAAGTGGAAGACCCATATATATACTTTACAATTTGTGTGGATGAAATTAAAGAAGGATTAGGAGCAGTAATAACAAAGGATGGACACGTCATTTGTTATGAATCACACATGTTAAAGGAACATGAAAGAAACTATGCAACTCACGGTCTAGAATTAGCAACTGTAATTCATGCATTGAAAATGTGGTGGCATTATTTAATTGGAAGGAAATTTCTATTACTAATATATAACACTGGTATAAAACACTTGCTTAGTCAACAAGATCTCAATGCAAGACAGGCAAGGTGGTTGGCCTTTCTATGCGAGTTTGATTTTGAGGTATGAAACATCAAAGGAAAATAAAATAAAGTTGTTGATGCATTAAGTTGGAGAATTAATGATTTATATGGAGTAATTATCAGCAAAGAAGAAAATGATATTGAGGATAGGATTAAATCTGCAAGAAAAAATGATGTAAAATACAACAAAACAACAGATCAATTGCAGAAAAATGAGGGAAATATGCACAGTACAGATCTCAATATGGATAAAAATGGAATTTTAAGGTTCAAAAATAGGTTATATGTACCTAATTCTACTGAGTTGAAGATGATGATTCTTAATTAGCTGCACAAAAAGCCATATTTAGGTCATCCACGATACAAGAAAATGATAACAGCTTTAAGAAAATAGTTTTATTGGCATAATATGAAATATGAAACAATTTAATACTTGTCTAAATGTTTAGATTGTCAATGAGTAAAGGATGAGAATCAACATTCGACATGTATTTTACAACCTCTACCTATACCAGAATGGAAATGGGAAATTACTCTAATGGACTTCATTACAGGTTTGCCTAAAACTCAAAGACAAAACGACTCAATTATGGTAGTTATTGATAAGCTAAGTAAGTATGCACATTTTATACCTATGAAATCTACCTACAAATCGATTAATACCGCTGAAATTTTTATGCAACAAATATTTAGACTCCATGGGATTCCTAATATGGTGATTTCAGATAGAGACGCTAAATTTACATCCAATTTTTGGAAGGAATAGTTTGCAGGTTTGGGTACTAATATGAGTTTCATCACAAGTTACCATCCACATACGGATGGTAAAAAAGAACATACGAATCATATTATCAAAGATATGTTACAAATTTATGTAAGAGAAAAAACAATTAAGTGGGAAGAGTATCTACACTTAATTGAATTCAGTTACAATAATGGGTATCAAGCATCAACTACGATGAGTCCCTTCGAATTTTTATACAAAAGGAAATGAAATACATCGATCAGTTGGGATAATTTGATGGATAGGATTATGGTTCGACCATAAATGCTCCAAGAAATGGAAAGGATGGTCAAAAGGGTAGAAAAAAAATTGAAAAAGGAACAAGATATAGAAGGGCTATGGAGATCTAAAAATGAGACATCGAGAATTCAAAATTGGAGAGCATGTATATCTGAAAGTCAAAGCAATGAGGATATTCCTAAAACTAAGAAGCTATTCCAATTTGCCGCCAATATTTTGTGGACCATTTGAATTCTTAACTTGAATCGAACCACTGGCGTACTAACTAGCACTCCCTACAAATTTAAAAGTTCATAATGTTTTTCATGTTTCATTATTAAAAAAATATATTCATTATCCTACTCACATAATTGATTGGAACATGGTGCAGGTGGAGCTAGAAGATGAGTTCCAAGCGAAACCTCTATGAATTATGGACATGAAAGAAATATTACTTCGAAACAGAGCCATCACCCAGGTAAAAGTGCAATGGAAGCACTCTAACATGAGGAGGCTACTTGGGAGTTGGAAGAAGAAATGCCGAAATATTATCCAACTCTGTTCCAAGTGATGGATTAAGGAAAGACTAACACTGAGGACATTTTTATACTTAAGGGAGAAAGGATGTGACATCCTCAAATATTCAAAACAAGTCATTTTAAATTTGTTGTGTTAAAAATAAATTTCCATTTTTTGAAATTCAGATTTGAATTTCTGGAGCTATGTACTGATTATTTTAGGACTGTTAGGCAAGCGTTTGACTTGTCAACTATCCTTTTTTTATGGACACATGTATGAGACATATATTTTAATAAATTAAATGCTAGAAAATATGTCCAACAACGAGGTTAAAAATAGTTGACTATGATTGCATGAGTGGGAAACATGTTTGAGTTAACTCAGAGATGATTTTTACAAGTGTCATAAGTTGAGTTTTGTCACTAGGAGGCCCTAAAAATCAGGGATTTGTAAGGCTAGGAATTTCCCAAGGAGGGAAAGGAATGGAAAGTCATAGGCAATGAAAAAATGATATATACAACATATGTGGGAGGCAGGATGTTGCTTAGTATGTTGCGGAAATGACTATGTACTATTATGAGCACATATGATGTTACACAAATGATTTTATTAATTGATCAAAGAGACAATGGTTAAGGAGTGATGCTCAGTTTTCCCTTGTGGATTCATGGTGAGGCGACATGTAACTGTGGTTGCTCTGAATCTATGGTTGAGTGGAGTGTTGTCGTTCCATTTGTTTTCCTAACATCAAGGTGTACATATATGTATCTTTGATTTCTATGAATTTCTGTAGGATTATTGCAATAAAATGTAGCTACACAATTTGATGCATGATATTTAACCAATTATCTTTATATAGATGATATCTATAAAGTTGTGATTTATTTTTATGAAGTATTTGTTGTTAATATAGAGCTAGATAATTAGAAATATCTTATGGTGTATATATATATTCTCACGTAACTACGTAATGGTGGGTATGTTACATAATTACTTTTATGCTAAAGTTATATATATTATGCTGCAATTTTTTTTTGAATTCTATAAAGTTATATATATATATATGCCAAAGAATCTCATGAATGCTACATAATTATATATATAAGACATAATTAGTTCTTTGATATATGCATGGATTATATTTAAATTAAATGGATCTCCTTCATTACATAGAGTATGGAATTACACATTTTTGATGTTATAATTATGAAGAAGGAAATCTGAATACAGTTTGCATAAGGTTGTGAATTATTAGACTCTAGAAATTATCATATAAAAGCGGTGATGTTTGGAGAGTAGAGGTATTTTAGTGCGTTCTTATTTTAAATTACAATAAAAATTAACGTAAAGTAAAATAGGAAAACATTTCTATAAACAAAGAGAAATGAATGGATTTAAAACAATTTAGAAATTGAAAGAACTTATATAATATATCATGGTGCGTATACAGTGTTGGGTATATCTGACATCTAAACACTAATCTTGTATAGAAATTTGCAAGCGACAGTCTTGATTGTTTTTAAGAACAAAACTTTAGAAGATTTCATTTAAGCTATATAAAATTAAACCATTTTTTTGAAAAGTCTTTGCAGGAGTTACAAAAAAAATTGTGGAGAAACAAAAGTGAGCTCAAGTCTTTTTGATATGTTGAAAGGAAGAATATTGGTAAAGGACCCACTAGCGGAACCCGAGTACCTTTTGGGTGCAATAGAGACCCATTTTGAATCATAATCATTCATATTCAATCTGTAAATAGAAAACAAGAAAGATGTTAATGTCTCCTTGAAATAATGTTAAAGGGAAAATAAAGGAAAAAGAGAGATCGAAAACTTATCTTTGTTATGGACTAAGACCAATCAACCTTTCCTTGGCAATATGAATTTAGTCCATGCCGTAAGGGGATATATATAGCCTCGTGTAAAATTGATGGGTTCCCTCGCAGTTCAAGTAGAGACCCATCATTAGTTACACAAACCATAATAATTCAAATTTGAAGAAATAGCGAAGATAGAGCTCACGCAAAATTTATATATAAATGAAAAATCGTGTGTACAAGAAGTTTCCCTTGCGCATTATAGTGGAGGCTATTATTACATAGGAAAATTATAAATAAATTAATCATAGTTGTTTTTCTTTAAAGAAAAATTCGTGTTCGACAGTTTAATATTCATCTGAAAATGAAAGGCTTGAGTCTCTTTAAAATTGAAAGTGAAAAATTGTTTGTGTTTGGGTAATAAGATGAAGTTACAAACACATAAAGATTAATGAGTTTTTACTTAATCATGAGAAGCATAAACGGTCATAAACAACCATTGAAATACACACATTAACACAACAAAATGATAAACTAGTTCAGCCCTCTCTTGGCCTACATCTCCTGGTCCAGCTTCCAATGGATCATTTTCATTAATGCTCAAAATGTCAAAATCATTGCTTTACACTTCTCAAATTGAGAATTGGATGGCTTAAATGGCTCCAAAACTTTCAAAACGCCCTAGTTGGGCTCTTCCTGCACTTGGTTTGGCCAAAAAATGAGTTGGAATCACACCCTAAAAGTTTTCCCAATTCCTTATTGTTTCTGATTCTCCAAAAAACACCCAGAATGATTGAACCTGGCTTATGGGCATTTCCCATACCTAAACCCAGCTCCTGCAGCATTCCAGGGACGTGGGTTAAAATGGTGCACCGTTAGTGCGCTAGACCCTTTTCCTGACAGAGTACTTGGGCATATCTCTCCCATATGCCCATGTCCTAGCCGTTAAAACTGGGACGCGTTGGATAACTTCACATTGCACAAATTCAACGATGTGGTCATGAAAAGTGTCCCTGGGCACCGTTGGATCCCGCACCAAGTGGTGAGATGCTATGTTGAAATCTCGCGTTGGTGGGTGTTGTGGTAAGTAAGACCAAGGGTTGGGGCTAAGCCCTGACCTCGACGTTGCCCAACCAAACTCCAATGAAAAATTAAATATAAAGTTTAATGTTATAGCTTAAGAAACAACATGTGGGTGGGTTGGTATCTCGACCCTTTCCAAAACGTTTGCCAACTATCCCCGAAGGTCGCGGGTTCGGCCCCCACGAACAACAATGAAATTTTATGCAATGGAGGGGGTTCCACGTGGAAACCCATGTCTGCAGCATGTGGTACCATAACATTGACCCACCTACATGTTATGTGTCACGATCTGATAGGTCCAACTCACATTCCAGAAACTTGCCACGTCAACCTATGCCATGTCATCACCTACCATGTGTCAGTATGACCACCAAGAACATGTGAGTACGGTAAGTTGTCACATTAGAAGTATGACCCTTCCATGTTAGGATTATGGCCCTACCACATCATCAATGTACAGACTATACAGTCAACAATTTTTTTCCTGTTTGGAAAAACAAACAGAACGTGGTATCTCTCTGATATGATGTTTGTTTGAACCCGTTCAAGTTGCATTGGGACTGTGAGGACAAGGTATACACATGAGTATGTTTTGAATCAATTATGAGAACTTTTATTTTTGATCATATTTTGATCCCCTAGATCACTCCTCCCCATTGGGAAGCTTTTGGACCTCCAAAAGACTACTTTTAGTCAATCTGAAGATGAGGGTATAGTTCCCTCACCTTTCCAACCTCAATCCACTTTTTCTTTCTTGGATTTTTTCCTTTAATACCAACTCAAAGGGATTCCACATTCCCTCGTTTTGGAGTTCTCATCCTCGTGTCAAGGATTGTATCTTCAAACAATTATAAAATATATTCTATCGAGAAAGCATCTATAAAAGGAATATTAACATGCTCTCATTAATCATCAATCAAAGGAGGATTATACAATCTCAAATTCTCAACATTGACAACTATATACATTTTCATATAAGGAGGAAAATCCAAACGGAAGGAATTGTTACCAATTTTTTCAAGAATATTGAAACGTCCATATCTATTTGGTTTCATTTTTTTACCTTCTCCTTTAAGCCTCTCTTTTCTAATGTAAAGCCAAAATTCATCTCCAACTTCGAAACTGTGATCAACATTATGTGTGTCATGTCTTGTCTTATACTTGCGATCACATTATGCTTGTCATGTCTTGTCTTATACTTGCAATCACATTATGCTTGTCATGTCTTGTCTTATACTTTCCTTGGCTCTTTTCCAACTGTTCTTGTACCATTTGATGCACCGATTCAATTTATTCAATGAACTTCTTTGCTCTATCAATATCATATTGACCATCAATAGAAATATATTTCCCAAAGATAAGATCTAAAGGAGATTTTGGAAAATAACCAAAACATGCATGAAATGGAGATGTTTAAGTTGAAGAGTCCTTATCCCAGTTGTAAGCATGTTGTATGCATTATAGGTGTTCATCCCAAATATTATGATGCTTGATGCAATAACCACAAAGAAGATGCACTATTTTTCTATTAATCACTTTTTTTTTACCATCGGTTTGTGGATGAAAAGTTGTGCTCTTTTTCAACTTGGTGTCTAGGAGTGCCCATAAACTTGACCAAAAGTTCCCGATAAATCTATAATCTTGATCATGAATAATGGATTTAAGCAACCCAAAATGTAACCAAACATGCTGAAAGAACATTTGTATCATTTTCTCAGCTATAATCTGCTTCTTACAAGTCATCAAAATACACATGTTTCTAAAATGGTCAACCACAACATAAAGATAAGCATGATTATTTTTAGACATAGGTAGACCTCCTACAAAGTGCATGGAAATGATTTCCCAAGGATGAGAAAGAACCGGAAGTGGAGTATACAAACCCCATTTTCTATTTCTAGGCTTGTTTGTAGCACATAAAGAAAATCCTCTTACATATCTTGAAACACTTTCCTTCATTTTAGGTCAATAGCAATACGTTTGAAAATTAACCACTTTCTTGGCTACACCAAAGTGGCCATCAATAAGAGAAGAATAAGCTTCCCTTATGATGTTGATTGTTTCACCTTGTGGAATATAAAGCGTGCCAAGATGATGCAAAAACTTATCATGCACATGGTAATCCAATTCCTCAACCTTGTTAGAATGACACAAAGTTGCATAAACCTCTTTAAAATCAACATCTAAAGCATAATGTTCAACATAACTCTCATGCATGGTAGAATTATGCTTAAGAATAACTGAAGCACTAACAATAGGCCTAGAAATCATATCCCTATAAATCATATCAACAACTTTGTTATACATTCATTTCTTATACCTTATAACCAGGTGGAATTGTTGTAAAAAAACCCATCCATCTGAAGTGCCTTCCTTGTTGTATCTTTGTTTGTAATTGTAAGTATTGCAATGGTTGATGATCTGTGTGAATGATAGTTTATTTTCCCATCAAATAATGTTTCTATTTTTTAACACTTTTCACCAATTCATACAACTCCTTATCATAAGTAGGATAGTTAATCACAACACCATTAAAAATTTCTGAATGAAAACAAACAGGCCCATGTTGTAACAAGACTTCTCCCATTGCATAATTTCTTGCATCTGTTTGGATCTAAAATGTATTTCTCAAGTTCTGAAGTGTAATAATTGGAGCTTAACTAATCTTCTCCTTCAATGCATCAAAATATTTTTGTTGCTTGCCTCCCCATTGGAAAACTTGTTTTATGCTTGTCACTGCATGTAATGTAGTTGCAATTGAAGAGATATTTTTCTTCAATATTGGGTTGCTCCCAAAAAAATTCTTACCTCTGTTACATTGTTAGGATTGGGCCAATCTAAAATGAATTTGACCTTGGAAGGATCAATTTTAAGTTCTCCTCGTCCAACAATATGTCCCAAGTAAAAACGTGAGGTCTTTCCAAACTCACATTTAGACATCAAAAATAATTTTTTATTTCTTTAAGACATCTTGCTTTACATGCATAACATGCTCTTCATAATATTTGCTAAATATCAAAATGTCATCCAAGTAGACAATCACACAATCATCAAGAAAAGGCCTTAAAACATCATTCATGACTCTCATGGATGTAGCAGGAGCATTGAAAAGTCCAAATGGAATTACCATCCACTCAAACAAACCTTGATTTGTTTTGAAAGATGTTTTCCAAGTGTTTCCTTCATCAATCCTAATATGATGATATACACCTCTCAACTCCAATTTACTAAAATACTTATCATCTGTCAATTAATCAAGCATCATGAATTCTATGAAGAGGATAATGATTCTTTACCATAATATTGTTCAAGGCCCTAAAATATACACACATGCGCCATGTACCGTCCTTATTTGACACTAAAACAATTGGTAATCCACATGGAGATGTGCTTGGCATGCTGACCCCTCCATGACTGGAATTTTGTACATATCTATGTTTGGAAGAGGACAATCTTGTTGCAATTGTAACTCATGTTGGATACCCCTTTTTGGAGGAAATCCTTTTGGTTCCTGAAACATCTCATCATATTGGTTAACAACCTCATATAAATCATATTTCGACTTTGAATCACAACATTGAAAAGCTTCTTTTTCAACATTGCCTTTGTGTTTGATCATCAAGAAGACAAAATTCTTACTAGCATTAACTAATCTCTTCATTTCTCCAATATTTACAAGTGACAAATTCAACTTCTTTGTATGTTCTCTAACGATGTACTAAAATCCATTTTTAAACAAATTATACTTGTTCTCATGATGATGAAATATGGATTTCCTATCATATAAGTATGGGATTCTTAGCAAAATATGACAGATATCCAAAAGAATAACATCAAGATCTACCTCATCTATAAAATTTGCAGTGATGGAAAATATAAGTTTACACCCTTTTGTCACATGCAATTTCGCATTGTCACATATCCATCCTAGAGGGTATGGTTTATGATGTGGAGTAGTTTCCAATTGGAGTTTTTTGATAGTGTCTTCAAATAAGAGGTTTTCTTGAGATTCAGTATAAAAAAGAGTATCTATCTTAGTATGCTTTGAAATAACCCTTATGTGGAAATCTCTATTTTTTCTTTTTCATGTTGAGTTTCATTGAGGCTACTACTACTTGAAGAACTAATACTTTCAATAGAATCCTAACCTTGAAAATACATGGTTGCAATCTTTGTTTCATCACCTGAATTAAACCTAAATCATGTTTTGTAGTTATAGTACTCTTTGGTTTCCCCTTATGGCTGAAAATTTTGGGTGTCATTCCAGGATGAAGTTTCCAACAATGGTCTTCATCATGGCCATCCTTTGAACACTGTTTACATGAGAGTTTCTCTCCCTCTTTATTGATTGAAGCATTCTTTCTTCCATTTCCCTTGAACTTCGTATTTCCTTCGTCTCCTTTAACAAAAGTATTGTTGCTTCCCTTTTGAGGGTCATTCCTCCCTCTTGCTTCCAAATGAGTTTCCTATACACAAACTTCATATAGACTTGTAGGGTTAAAAATAAGTATTGTGTGCCTCAAGTAGCTATGCAATCCTCCAATATATTTGAGTAATGTTTCTTGAGAAGATAAATCCATACCCAAAATCAAAGCTCTTCTTCTAAATTCTTGAGTGTAGCATTGAACACATTTCCCTTTAGCTTATCTAAAGTTTTTCCAATCCATAATAGATTTCTTCATGTATGCTAATGGATAAAATTGTATTTTAAGTGCAACAATAAAATAATTCCAAGAGGATAAAACTTTACCATGGTTTTTCATGCCCTCTTGAGTTTTGGCTTCCCACCAAATGAGTGTTGCACTTTCCAATCAAAGAGAAGCAAGAAGAATCTTAGTTTCATCATCTTTGATCCTTTGTATCCTATAATACACTTCAATCTGACGAATCCAGTTATCCAATTTCTCAACATTTACCTCTCCATTGTAAATAGATAATTCAAACTTAATATCAATCTTAAGAAAATGAGTTTGTAGAATAATTTTACCATGTTCTTTTGGAGAATTTGGAGGTGGTTGTGAAATGGTAAAAGAGGTGGAAAATGGAGGTGAAGGAGGTGGAGTATTATCATTCCCTCAATTTCCTTTTGGAGTTTTATCACCACTATCTCCATTACCCTTTGGAGGGTTTGAGCCTTCACCTTGCAATCTTGTATTTCTTTTTTCAAATAAAAATTTCACCATCTTTGTCATATCATAGAAAGTTTTTCTAAAAGTTTCATTGTATGAAGTAAGAGTTTCATGACTCTCCTCATGAGCCATACTTGGTGAATATCTCCTTGAAGCTTGAGCTGATTGTGTGGTTCTCCTTCTTGATAGTTGAGAACTTGGCTCTACCAGTTAACCTTCTACTCTTGTGAGCTTCAACCTTGTAAGCATCAGAAAACAAAGACTTGAAAACAATCAAACCTTCAAAATCTTATGCTTTGATACCAACTTGATATGAAAATTGCAAGTGAAAATTTGTATGTGCTTGGGTAATAGGATCAAGTTACAAACACATAAATATTACCAAGTTTTTACTTAGTCATGAGCAACATAAACAGTAATAAGCAATTATCAAAATACACACATTAACACAACAAAATTATAAATGATTTCACCCCTCTCTTGCGCTACATCTCTTGGTCCAACTTCCAATGGATAATTTTCATTAATGCTCAAAGTATCAAAAACAGTTCTTTAGAATGCTCAGAATAAGAAATGGATGGATCCAATGGCTCAAGAACATCCAGAAAACCCTAGTTGGGCTCTTCCTACACCTGGTTTGGCCAAAAACTGTTAATGTTTTATGCTGATATTATAGTTCTTTGCATTTCATAAGATAAGAGCATAATATGAACAAGATCACTGAGAAATACACATCCACAATAGACACATCATTTATCCTGGGAAACCCTCTAGGGGAAGAAAACCC
>ML796636.1:41344-63064 GCA_009831015.1 Picea engelmannii
AAGTGAGGCGCTAGCCTCTTATTTATACTAATCTGGCACATGTGAAGAGTCACCATCTGGCAGGGCTGACCTCTCACACTGCGTGGGTAAATCCACCTTTAATTAAATCTGGCCCTTTCATTTTAACTGCTGGGGCCGACTTCTTATTCTTTACATTATAATTGTCCGATGACCAATCCGCAAAAGGGGATTTGGTCCTTATACAATTACCGACTTGATTAATCCTCAATGGGGATTAATCTAATAATAAAAATAATAATAATGACATGATTAATCCACAATGGGGATTTAATCCAATTAACAAAAATAATAAGAATGCTCTTCGTAGTTACATTATTTCAACAAAAACTAAGTTGGAATCCCAATTCTTTGTTGTCTCTGACCCTCCAAAACACACCCAAAATGATTGAACCTATCTTATGGGCGTTTCTCATGCCTAAACCCAGCTCCCGCAACATCGAGGGTGCATGGGAATTTTTTTTTCCAGCGGAGTACCTTAGAGTATGTCCCCCATATGCCCATGTCATAGGCACTAAACCTAAGACCTGTTGGCTAACCATTGCACAAATTTCGTGATGTGGTCATGACAAGTGTCTCAAGAGACCATTAGATTTTGTTCCAAGTGGTGAGTTGTTTTGTTGAAACCCTACACTGGTGGGTGTTGTGGTAAGGTCATGTTATAAGGGGTAAGACCAAGGGATGGGGCTAAGCCTCGACCTAGACGTCGCCCGACCAAACTCTAATGAATATTTAAAGATAAAATTTAATTTTATAGGTTAAGAAACAAAGTGTGGGAAGGATGGAATCTCGACCCTTGCCAAAATGCTTGCCACATGTCACTCGAGGTTGCAAGTTCCACCCCCGCAAACAAAAACCAACCTTTATGCAATGGAGGGGGTGCCACATAGAATCCCATGTCTTGGTCACATGGCACCATAACATTGGCCCACCTACATGCCACATGTCGCAATCCCATAGGTCCAACTCACATGCCAGTCACCTACCACTTCAACCTCTTCCACATCATCACTTGCCACATGTCAGTACAACCAGTGTCAGTATGGTCAAATTCCATATCAGCATTACGACCCTGCCATGTCAGCATTGTACTGACTGCACAATTAGCAAACATTTTCCTATTTGGCAAAGCAAATGGCACGTGATATCCCTCTCATATGACATTTGTTTGAACCTCCTCAAGTTGCGTGGGGATCGTGAGGATGAGACCTACACACAAATCTATTTTGAATCAATTCCAAGCACTTTGATTTTTGAGCATATTGTAATCCCGTGGATCAAATATTCACCCTTATAAATTTTATAAGCTGAAATGATGGATTTGGGAATGTAAACAAAGCGAAATAGAGGCATTTTCTTTTACCCTCTATATAAATAACCAATACAGTGAATACTTCGTATAAACTTGTAAAATGGGAGATAGTTACCTGAAGTAAAGTTTTGTTTTCAAAATGGGAAATTACATTTTCCTAAACTTACTGTATGATAAGATTTAAATAAATATCGTAGAAAACAGTCAAAGTGTAACTGGCGCATTCTGGCTACAGGTTAACGCTCGAACTTACAGTTCTTTCTCCCTTCTAATGAAAATAAACTAGTGCGAAACTAGTGATAAGCAATCTAGTACTGGAACTTGGAGATTATGGACGCGTTCATTTTTTTTTTAAGAACATAATAATTAAGAGCATAACGCTTAGACGAGCTTGAGGGAATGTTAACATAGATCTAATAATCTTTAAGGGGGTCAACTATTTTTCTTACCTTCAATAACAACTAACTCATTTCCTCATCGCTACTAATATTCACTGCCATTGAAAATATTTGGGGTTTAACCTATAAAGCAGATTCATCCGTCCTCTGACCAAAATTTTAGGGCTTAGAAAGTTAAGTAATGAAATGATGTCTCAATGGACTAAATATTGGGAAAACATTGCAAGTTGTCTAGTTGAAGCAAGCATTGGATGCCTCAAGCCCTCCACTCAGACCTTCCATTAAATGACATGGTACATAGTACAATAATCCCATGTAAAGTCAAAAAAGGTGGAATGACGGGACTCGCCATAGATTTCTGATGGCATGCGGGAGTAAAGAAAATCTCATAAAATATAATAATCATCTTCCTCCAGTATTGTTTTAAATTAAGATGTCCTAGGACAAGCGTTAATACCAAGCCACTACTTTTGACGGTTGAACATTACCACCTGGTATGGGGTTGACAATTGTGCAGGACGTTTCATGCCTTGATAGTTATGGGGTTATGCACATATTTTTAATATTAACCTCCTTTAATATTATAATAACACTACAGGTATGATACCCCCCATATGTATGGTTTTCGATTAATGTTTTTAACCGAATTCCATCGACAAGGGTTCGATGGATTTAATGTCTTACCTTAGCGATTCAATTGTATAGGAAAACGATATGTTCTTGAGAGCTCCTTGGTAATAGGACTTGTGACAAGAAACAATATATCCTTATATAGTAGAGAAAACTTGGTGAAAGAGTAAGAAAAACCCACGTAAAAGGTTAATAGCATGTGAATGTGTTTCTGTTAAAGAAAAAAAGAAAGAAAATAGAAAAGGGTGTAAGAGTTGAATTCCATTTATAAAATTGAAAGGGAAACCTTATTATCTTGATGGCCAAAGTTAACATGTGGTAATAGTCTTAATGGAATTAAAAAGATATTGATAAATGCTCATAAATAATTTTGTAGATTACTTCTTAGAGCATATCTAGTTCAAGGAAGAGTTGGTGACGAACATATCCTTATGTTTTACCTGGACATAATTTTTTCATTTATGAAAATTTGGGTATGTTACAACGTTACTCATAGGCCCTCAAGATCTTTCTCTACAAAATTTCAGCTCTACACAGGTGCCAAACATTCCCACAACAACTTCCTTCAAGATTCAACGCTCATAGCTCCTTTTTTGTCTATAAAAATCCATGTAAAACTAACTCTCCATGCCGAAATGTGAATATGTAATTCTAGTCTCCTACCTAGATACAAGTTTTCCCTCTTTCTCTTTCTTTCTTGACTTATAGTCTTCTTGAAGTTGATTGTACTGAGTCCCCGTCCTCTCAATAACTATGGGAAGTGACTTTCACACCAACCCTCTCACATTATTTTAATGATTGGGCTCTAGAAAACTCAATCGATAATGGACAGTTCTTAGTAAGGATAATTTAGAAAGAAATGGTTTGGGTTTAGTAGACTTGGGTAAGGTCTCCCCCTTCGAACCCTTCACTCCCTTATGGAAACTAAGCCCTGAATTCTTCGTCAATGTCCATCTACAACCAACTATACATTTTATTCATTATATTCAATTTATATCATTTACATATTACATCGCTTGGCCCTTGAGCATACATTACATTTACAATATACATCACTAGTTTGGGGTTTTAAAATGACGAAGTTACTTTGCTTCAAATACATGAGTTTTGGCCTCCAATATTCTTCCTTCATTATCAATTATAGGCACTTATGGGATCTAAGGAAATGACCTCCACACTTCAAACAAATACATTCAAATTTACACCTCTACCTTCTCTAGAGTGTCCTCTTTCAACTCCACCTCTATTCTCTTTAAAGGTGAGTTTCTTCCTCACCGATTTATGCTCAATCATAAAGGATTATTGATAATTCTATAAAATTGAATTAAATTTTAATATATTTAATTCACCTTGAATGATATAACTCAAACCATCACATACTTGGTAATGAATTTGAGACTTTCTTTGTTTTATTGATGCTTGATTCTTTAATATACTCTAACTTTCATCATCAACTATTTTGAATACTACAATATTATCAACAAATTCAAAGAAAAATCAACTAGAATAATAAAATTATCTTCAATTTTTCTACCATTCTAAAGTAATAATATTATCATTACCATCATTTAGCCTATCAAACAAAAACTTATCCCGCCATAAGAATGAGTGAATCTTTAAATCAACAAATTCAAAGAAAAATCAACTAGAATAATAAAATTATCTTCAATTTTGCTACCATTCTAAAGTAATAATATTATCATTACCATCATTTAGCCTATCAAACAAAAACTTATCCCGCCATAAGAATGAGTGAATCTTTAAATTTGTACAAAAAAATTTACTCCCATAGGATCCTTAATTTGTTCACATTCAAAGAGTTTATATCTTTCTTCTATCTAATCTATCCATTCATTTGGGTTTAAATTTTTATAATATACTTGGGTTTCATGTCGAGTCTTACCTCCTAAATTTTTTATTTCTTTAATATTTCTTTCTTTAATTTTAGTTTCCCCTTTCCAATGTTTTATTAGAATCATACATGGTCAACACTCTACTCATCACCACTATTATCCATCATATGTATATATACTTATGATTCTTCCATGACCTCTTCCTCCCTATGTGAATGTTTTAATTCTATTAGAGACTATATTAATAACTCATTGTTTACGGTCTCTCAACCCCAACACCATTAACTAAATAGTTTTTTTTTTATGTTCTTGAGAATTTCATCTAGCCTTCACTTCTTTTGGTTGGGATAGTTATCCAATCCTCCAACGTCATGATTCAACCATGCTTTGGTTCCAGATGATGCAGTGCCTAAGCCTATTCTCATAATACACATCAAAATCAACAACTTCTTCATACACAACAGATTAAATCTTCTTGAAAAAAAATAGTTTCAAAAGACAATGCATAAATTTTATCTAAAACAATAATGCAAGGAATATTATCATAATGTACACAAATATTTATATTGTTTCTATTCATCAAAAACTAGACTTTAATCGATTTGTATCATCTAATTTTAAGTTTTGTTTTTTGATAAACACTCATACAAAATTCATGTGAAAAATTCAAAACCAAACAATTATTACTAATAATATATACTAAGTGAAAGTAGAAACTACTATAACAAATATTAATATATATGAAGTTCAAATAGAAACTACCATAGCCAATGTTAATATATACAAAGTTCAAGTAGAAATTACAAAAACCAACATTTAACCTAATTCATCATTTCATTAAAAAAAATTATTTTAATAATAAAACGAATCAATTTTAAACTAAAAAAATAATTATCTATACCTTAATAAGAATTAACCATGTGATCATAGAATTATCCATATAATTGAAATTCAGGAGTAAATGCATGCCAAGCTGGATGAAACTTATCTTAAAATGTTAACTCTCTGAAGTTTCGATGGAAAAAGAATCTATTGAGAGTTTTTATAAGGCATTGTCATTAAACTAACAACATATTCGTAACGCTTTCAACCTAAGGTGATCCATTAATTCTTATTAATCAAATCAAATCACATGTGAGCACAAGTCAAGGGTTAAACAAACAAATAAATGTGGAAACGCTTCATATCTCCAATATATTTATATGTTAAATGATTTCTTCCTATATAACATTTATATATTAAATTATTTCTTTAATAACATTTATAGTAAATGATTTAATTCCAAATAGGAACGTTTCTTTTGAAATATTAATTAAATTAAAAATTGACACTAGAACAATATTTCAATTCATGCATGGTCAAATCAGCTACATGGAAAATGATCACACATTGAATAGTTTACGAATCCCAAAAAGTATTCAACGATCGAAAACAATGATCGAATCCGCCAACATCGATAGAGCCTAGAGATAACATATTGAACAGTTTTACTAATAAATCCTAAAGAGGTTTAAATTTATTCTGGATGGATTCCGCTTACCTAGACAAGAATCCCAGCTAGGGACTTTGTGGATTTAATGATTTGACAAAAGAGCCAAAGGAGATTAGGGATTTCATGATTTGGAACTAAGGAATTACTTTCCATTGCTGAACATCGTTGAAATTAGCTCAAGTTGAATCTACTTACAACAAGTAGCAATAACCAAGATAATTTAAAGTAAAATGCACAACAACAATATCAACATGTAACATGAATAAACACAACAAATAAGATTTCTTATCTTAAGAAATATTCAACTCACTATAGAGGAAGGATGTAAAATGCACAACAACAATATCAACATGTAACATGAATAAACACAACAAATAAGATTTCTTATCTTAAGAAATATTCAACTCACTATAGAGGAAGGATGTTTTCCTCTCAACAGTAAATTTGTTGTCCAGTGTTTAATAAAAAGTCTCCCTCGAGCTGGGCTATGAATTCACAAGATATAGTGGTACCTAAGGTTTACTAATGTCCTTTCTCAACATTCAATTATTATAGCTAATTCTAGTCCACCAAATCTCTTCCCCACAACCTACACAACTCAAGGGATGGAATTCCCCTTCAATTCCCATAGTCTCTCAGGCCTTTCGACGTTCCAACATAGCTTGGACATGAAATCTTTCTATTGGAATGTCAACACGAAATTCACCCAGTAGTGAAAAGCTTTGTTCCATTCATGAATTTTGAACATAACATTACTCATAAACCTGCAACCTATTTCTCCATGAATTTTCAGCTCCACACATGTGCCAAGCATTCCCACAACAACTTCATTCAAGATTCAACACTCGTAGCTCCTTTGTTGTAAAAATAACTCTCCATGCGAAAATGTGAATCTATAATTCTAGTCTACTACCTGGATACAAATTTCCCCTCTTTCTCTTGCTTGCTTGAATTACACTCTTCTCAAAGCTAATTGTAATCAAGCCCCATGTTGTCAATAAATATGGGAAGTGACTGTCACACCCGCCCTCTTACATGAACTCAATGATTGGGATATAGAAAACTCAACATATAATGGAATGTTCTTGGTAAGGATAATCTAGAAAGAAATGGTTTGGGTTTAATAGAAATCGGTAAACACTCCTCCTTGGACCCCTTCAATCTCTTGTGGAAACTAAGCCCCCCAAATATTTGTTGTACATCTGTATCCAACTATACATTTTATTCATTATATTCAATTTACATCATTTACATATTACAGGCCCTCTACCATACATCACATTTACAATTTACATCACTAATTTGAGGTTTAAAAACGGTGATGTTACTTTGCTTCAAATAAGTGAGTTTTGGATTCCTATATTCTTCCTTCATTATCAATTCTAGGAACTTATAAGCTCTAAAGAAATGACCTCTACATTTGAAACAAATAAATTCAAATTTACACATCTACCTTATCTATATGTCCTCTTTCAACTCCACCTTTATTCTCTTTAAAAGTGAGTTTCTTCCTCACCAATTTATGCTCAATCATTGAGAATTATTGATAAGTCTCTACAATTGAATTAAATTTTAAAATATGAAACTTGCATTGAATGGTATAATTCAAACCATCACATACTTCGTAATGAATTGTAAACTTTCTTTGTTTTATTGATTAGTTCCATTCTTTGATATACACTCACTTTCATCATCAACTATTTTGAATACTACAACCTTATCAGCAAATTAAAAGCATAATAAACTAGAAGAAAAAAAATATCTTAGTTTTTCTACCATTCTATCACAAGTAATAATAGTATCCTTACCATTAGTTAACTCATCAAACAACTAATCCCACCATAAGAATGGGTGAATCTTTGACTTTGTACTCCCACTGGATCCTTAATTTCCTTAATTTGTTCAAATTCAAAGAGTTTATATCTTTCTTATATCTAATCTACCCATTTGCTTTTGTTTAAATTTCCATAATATACATGGATTTTATGTCGAGGATTACCTCATAATTTTTTTATTTCTTTGATGTTTCTTTCTTTAATTTTAATTTCCTCTTTCCAATGTTTTAATAGAATAATATATTGCCAAAATTTTTCTCATCACCACTATTATCCATCATATGCATTTATATTTATAAATCTTCCGTGACTTCTCCATATGTAAATGTTCTAATTCTATTATGAATTATAGTAATAATTTATTGTCGACAATCTCTCAGCCCCAACACCAATCGTTTTTTTTTTTTTTAATGTTCTTGAGAGTTTGATCTAGCCTTCACTTCTCTTGGTTGGGATAGCTCTCGACACTAGAAGCCTCCAACATCATGATTCAACCATGCTTTGATGCGAAATTATGCAGTGCCTAATGACCTTTTCTCATACTGCACAACAAAATCAACAATTTCTTGATACACAAAAATTATTTTTTCTTTAAAAAACAAGTTTTGAGAGGATAATGCATAAATTTTATTTAAAACAATGATTGACAGACTATTATAATAAAATACACAAATCTTTATGTTCTTTCGATTCATTAACAACTAGACTTTAATAAATTTTTATCAACTAGTTTTATGTTTGTTTTTTAATTTTCATAAACACTCACTAATAACATATACAAAATTTATGTGAAAATTTCCAAACCAAACCATTCTTACTAATAATATATACGAAGTTGAATTAAGACTACCGTAAAAAATCTTACCATATGTACTATGCTCGACAGGTCAACTCGGGTAGAGTCGCTTGATGTGGATTCGTGCAAGTTCAGTCTAAGTGGTATGGAGTCCCCATAACCTCCCCATATAGCACATACACCCCATAACCTCCCCATATAGCACATACAGATACGCTCATGGGTAAGCTAAAATCCATATGTTTTTTTTTGTTTTATTCTTTAAACTCTGAGGAAATAAGTATTTTGGACTCCTTGAGTTCACTTGGATTGCAAGGGGGGTAATAAGCTAGTCTTGACTTCTGGTCACAAACCGATTGTCTTTTCCATTGATACCTTGCACACAAGGATTTGGGTAGCGGAGAACACATCTTTTGAGATTATGTTTGAGACTCGGGGAGACTGTGACCACCACCTAGCCTCTTTGGAGGATGATTATGGTGCAGACTTTAATAAGATGTGTGGACTAGAATTCTCATGAGGGGACCTGTACTGCCCGACAGGCTCTGCAAACACTTACATTACTCCACATTTTAGGGATTCAGAATCAATGGGGGATAGTGTTCTTGGGGAGGTTCTTGAGATACTTGTACCAACATACAAAGAGGTCCTTTCACAAGTCCATGTACCTATTTTCCAAGGGAGGTCTTCCTTCCATAGAACAGGGTTTGAGGGGCACTTGGATTTGTCAGAGTCTAAGGTTATAAATCTAGGTAAGGATTACACTTTGTCAAAGGGGTTAGGAGTGGATATTTTCCCTATAAAAACTCAGAGTGCTAGGAAAAGGAAAGAGAAACTCGATATACCTCATGAAGTTTCACTACTACCTGTCATTGCAGAAAATGGGGCGCTTAGAGGCATGAAAGTCATGGAAAGAGAAAAGCCATGATTTTTCTCTCATTGCAGAAAATGGGGCGCTTAGAGGCATAAAAGTCATGGAAAGAGAAAAGCCATGATTTTTCTCTCCTTAAACATTAGAGGGGTTGGGGAGATCCTGAAATACACTTCTTTTCGAAAACTTCTTCAGAGGACTACAACGAACATTATTTTTTTGCAAAAAACTATGGTGGAGGATACAAAGGCTTGAGATTTTATGAACTCCTTTTGTCCTACCTGGGTTTCCTTTGTTGTAAGTGTTGCTGGAACATCGAGGGGTTTACTAGTAACTTGGAATCCTTTAGTGTTTTACTTTTTCCCTTTTCTTTGATGTGGTGCAATTCTTTTAATAGGTACTTGCTTGGAGCTTAATCTGCGGATCGTTTCTTAATGTGTATGGGTAGTGTGTGGACATAAAATATTTTTGGGAAAAGGTGGCAGAGAGGGGTCACTTGGATCATCAAAACATGATATTGGAAGGGGAATTAAACTTTATAGTTGATGTTGGGGAGGCATGGGGAGAAAAATCACATTTACACCTTCTTTCGACTATTGTTAAAGGAATTTTTAATGATTCTGGTTTGGTTGATGTAGCATTGGATGTTTTGGTGCCGACGTGCAGAAATGGTAGGAGGGGAGCATCGATAACCTAAAAAAGGCTGGATCGCTTTTATGTTGCAGAAGATCTACTTGTGGGAGTATGTCAATACAAATAGTGGGTGGATTTTCCTTATTTCTTGGACCACGCACCAGTTCTCCTAATACTAGAACGACTTATGCATCTCATTATGTATCCTTTTAAAATTTAAATCCAGCTGGTTACAAGAAGTAGATGTAAACTCATTAATGAAAGAACTTTGGGAGGATCATGTTCTACTTGAAGAAATGGATATAAAACAGAGATTCGTAAATAAGCTAAATTCATTAAAGAAACATATAAAAGCATGGGCAAAAGCACATAAAAGAAAACATGAGGAAAGGCTAGTCCATTTAGAGGGGCAATTGAAAGACCTGTTCATGGAAGCAGCTTTGGAAAGTGATAATAGTAATAGGGATTTACAAATAAAAATCTTGGAAGTTGAGCGCAACAAAATACTAAAGGCGGAGGAAGAGAAGTGGCGACTCCAAAGTCGGTCCATATGGATAAAAAGTGGTGACAAAAATACAATTTTTTTTCATAAATTTTCTAGTTTCAGGAAGAATAAGAAACACATTTGGGAGATTAGGGATGAGAATGGAGATCTACATGATGGTTAGGGAGAAATCAAATTAAAAGCGGATAACTACTTAAAAAAAAAAAATCAAAATCTAATCTAGTGGAGATCAATGATCAAGTGCATATGATGGGCATTTATGATTGCATTGTGAAGGCCAAGGATACCTCGTTATTAGATAACTCGTGCACATTGGTGGAAAATTGGGATGTACTCAAGTCTTTTGCAAAAGACAAGAGCCCAGGGCCCAATGGGTGGATGGTAGAGTTTCTAATCCACTACTTTTACCTTATTGGATCTTATTTATTAGAGTTGGTGGAGGAATATAGATTTCGGGGTTTTGTGAATAAGTCGTTAAATGCATATTTTCTGACAGTTATCCCTAAAGTAAACAATCCCTTGTCTTTTCGGGATTTCAGACCTATAGCCTTATGAAATATATGTTACAAGATGATATGAAAGGTTATAGAAAACATGTTAAATCATGTTCTCTCTCGTTCGTTGTCAGAGGAAAAATTGGGTTTTCTCAAAGGTAGACAAATCTCAGATGCAATAGGAACAACACAAGAATTCTTACACAACATTAAAGAAAAAAATTCCAAAGCCTTGATATTAAAGTTGGATCTTAAGAAAGCGTATGACTGCATCAACTAGGATTTCTTGTGTATGAATATTTTGCAATCAATATTTAGTTTTAATTTCACAAATTGGATATTAAGTTGCATGACCAACACAATTTTTTTTGTTCTGATAAATGGGGAGACATCACAAATGTTCTGGAGTGGCAGGGGACTTAGGAAGGGTTGTCCCTTATCGCCCTTTCTCTTTATATTGATCATGGAAGGACTTAGCTTGTTATTAAAGAAAGGAAAAGGAGAATGAAAGTTATCAGGTGTCAAGGTCTCTAGGTTGGTCAAGATTTTACATTTGTTTTTTGTGGATGATGTGTTAATAATGTCAAAATCCTGACCGTTCGATTGGATAGAGATTAAAAACATTTTATCAATCTTTTGTAGAGCCTCTAGACTCATGATAAATTGGTCAAAGTCTATCTTTTACTTTTCTGAATTCAATGGTGAGACTTTAGAAACTTTAAAATATTTATTGCCACACTGGTTTGAAGAACTCAAAAAAGGCTTCTGCTACCTTGGATATTTCTTAAAGGCGATGCTTACAAAGTTGTATATTGGAGATGGATCTTAAAAAATATTGAATATAGGATTGGGATGTGGTGTAACATATGGTTAACATTGGGCGGTTGATTTACACTGGTTAAATCAGTTCTAGGACAACCAGTGTATTGGATAGCCTTGGAGGCCATTCCAGTCTCCATTCTAGAAAAAATAAGAAAACTTATGTTCAATTTCCTTTCGTCTGGTGAGGAGGGTAAAAAGCAGTATCATCTCTATAGTTGGGAATTTATTGCAAAACAAAAACATTTGGGAGGATGGGGAATAATAAACCTTTTTCTCTTCAATAGCTCCTTGGCAGCAAACTCCTTGTGGTGAGTCCTGATGAAAGATGGCATTTGGAATAAGGTGATTAAAGAAAATTAGTTTCAACATATTTCTATTGTCACCTGGCTCAGATCGACCACAAAAAATGCTCCAGCTCCATCCCACACTTGGAAAAATCTCCTGAAGGTTTTACATTTGATAATCCATTGGTTGAGCTAGAAGTCGAGATCAGGACACTAGATTTACATTGGTTTGGATAGTATCTTGGGTTCGAGGAACTCATCCTTCTTATTTGGTTAGTTGTTAGCATAACTGAATAGAAATAATGTGATCTACCTCTTTCGAGATTTGGGAGATGCGAGACCATGAGTACTCTCGAAACACTAGAAAACTAACGAGGCTTTGGGCTTTAGGGAGACTCTAGTAGTGGAATTGGATGCTTTAAGAAAGGCATTGTGTCGAGCAGGAGTTCACCTATAGGAGCAAGACGACGCGCTCTTATGGATTGGAGGGGATTGGTCTGAAAGTCTAACTGTAAAATATATACATCTAGCTCTCGCAAAAAAGAAATGGTGACTATTACGGGGGATGGAAAAGAGACTTGTGGAAATGGGATTTAGCATAGAAGATTAAATTGTTTATTTGGTTATCGAGTGAGAATTTTTTTTTAACCTGGGATTCCATGCAAAAAAGGGTTGGCAAGGCCCAAATTGTTGTCCATTATGATTTAAAGATGTTGAGATTGTGTGTCACATATTTGTATCTTGTGGTTTCTGTCGAGAAGTTTAGATGAGGGTAAAAAAAGAACTCAAATCCTTGGTTTTTTGGGAAGGAAGCACTCTAAATGATTGCTTGGAAATCTGGGCAAAAAGAGAGGGGGTTTACAAAACATTGACTGCCATCATTTGCTAGAATGTTTGGTTAGAGAGAAACAATGTAATTTTTGAAGGGCGTACTCCCTCCAACTTCTATGTTGTATGCAAAGTAAAAGCAACACTTCCATCTGGGCCACCTTTGAAGAATCCCCCCCGCCTCGTATTCTTAGTAGTCTAAGTTTATTTTCCCCCACAGTGAGATGGTTCGATGGAGCTGCGAATTAAAAAACCATAGATGTGGGGCGGGGGCCTGATAAAGACTAGTTCAAATATGATTATTAAGTTGACTTTTAACTGTGGCTGTGAGACCAATACTAGAGCATAACTGCTTAGTGCATGGGCAACAATATCACTAGCTATACGATTGAATCTAGATATTTTATAGGTTATTGGTGACTCGAAGATTATCATAGATAAGTTGAAGGGAAAAAGTAGGCTACATGCACCCTCATTAATGGGCTGGATGAGAAAAATTAGTAAGTTGATGATTACATTTAAAGAGATCTACTTCACCCATGTTTTCATGGAGCTAAACATGGAAGCTGATTACCTATCAAAGAAATCCCTATCGAAGACTGAAGGAATGTTAAGCTACAACTTCTCGGTAGATGGTAATAAAGGGCACACTTCTTTCTTCTATCTATACTAACTTCTCGACCTCCTTTTGGGTCATGCACAAATATATGAAGCATGAAAGCTACTTTTTCTGGAGTAACATAGAAATATAGTGTCTTGTTGTTGGACCGATTTTCAAACATCTCGTGATATTATTGATTTTGCTAACACTATGTCCTAGGTTCAATCATTTAATTCCTTTTTTTTAAGTTAAAATCAAAACTTTTGTATTTTGTGAAAATATGAAACTATGCACAGAATGCAAGATCCTTGATCCTTGATGATGTGTAAAGTGAACCAATTTTTTATAATATAAAAAGAAATTTTTCTTGCTAAAAAAGCAAAAACTAATCTTACCATATATAAAATTCAAAAAGAAACTACCATAACCAATTTTAATATATACAAGTAGAAATTGAAAAAAACCAATATTTAACTTAATTCATGATATCATTCAAAACAAAAATACCAAAAATACTTTTAATAATGAAATGATTCACTTTTAAATAAAAAGAACGATGGCCTTTACCTTGATAAGTATTAACCATGTGAACGTAATAAGTATTACCCATGTGAATGTGATCATAGGCTTGGGAACCCATTGCCATATAATTGAAATTAAGAAGTAATACCAAGCTGGAACAATATCTTAAAATGTTAACTCTCCGAAGTTTCCATGGCAAGAGAATCTATTCTTACTTTGGTATAAGCCATCGTCATTAATGGCAGAGTTTCAGTTCTTTAAACCGACAACTGCTCCGCAACGGTTGCAACCGAAGTTTACGTGATCCATTAACGCTTTTTCTTCTTATTCATCGAATCTAAGCATTGAAAGTCGAGGGTTACACGAACAAATAAATAAACGTGGAAACGCTTCGTGTCTCCAATAACATTTCTTTCCTTTCAAATAACATTTCTTTCCATATAAGGAACGTTTATATGTTAAATGATTTCTTTCGATATAGCATACATTTATTTCCTTTCAAATAACATTTCTTTTGATATAAGGAACGTTTATATGTTAAATGATTTATTTCGATATAGTATTTATATATTAGCATATCCCAAAGTAGGGGAAATGAAATACTGTAGTGAATTTGTCTAGTTATTTTGTTTTAAGACCATGATATTTTATTTTATTTTATTTTATTTTATTTTATTTTATTTTATTTTTTTTTTATTTATTTATTTTGGAATTGATGTACTCGTACATAGTTAATGAATAAAGTTTTGGACCAGTGATCTAGATCTCCATTTTAAATTGTAGGTACATCTAATACATCTAATAAATCCTATACAACCTTTGTGTGAAATTTGGTGAATCTACAAATTTGGATATACAACCACAAAAGAAACAAACTGATAATGAGAAATAATTGATTTCCTTATATAACCCTTCGTGCCGCCATTTAAAGAGTTTGAATTTACCTTACATATATAATTGGTTCAGTCATTGTAATCAACTTGGGGCAGATGAAAACACTGATTAGACTTATTACAAGCTTCATTTATGGCAATCCAATTTGATTAATTTAAATAAGTGATCAATTTTGAATGCAAATGCATCAAATGGATAGTAGGGAGGAAAAAAAAACTACAAAAACTTGAAACGTGAAACCAAGCAGGCCAACTACACTACAGTAAGGGAAGAAAAACTCATACTAAATACGAAGAACCAAGATAAATTTACTGAGCAGGTAATGAATTACAAAATACAGATGGTGTCGTTCAAACCGAAAACTCTGAGCATGATCAGACCCACTTATTGGTCAAAATATGTGACACACAAATAAAGTTAAATGAATTGTCAATAAAAATTATTGATTAAAAATTATTTGTATACATGCAATTAAATATGAATATCAAACATTATTTCTTATCTTGAAAAAAAATAATTACCCTTTTCCAAAGAAAAGTGAAAGTAGATTTTTAATATTCTGAATGCAAAACCTTCCAAATTCCATTAAAAGAAACATATTTATAGAGTACCATCTTGGAATATAAACGAAATGGCCAACGAGGACTGAAATAATTGTAAAATATACATTAATTGCAAAATTGTTTTTAGTTTGAGTTGCATATGTCAAGCTAATTTCAATGTTTCTTCAAGTCGATCCAATCTTGCAATCCTCCATCACTCAATCCAATCCTGCAATCCTCCACTTGTTATGTTACAATGATTTGAGAATTAAAGGAACGTGGAAGTTCATATAAGTCGGGTGTGAAATTCTCTAGAATGAATTGAAAACTACCATCTATCTTTGTAGTTAAAAAATTCCATATGTCCTTCAACATCTCATCATGATAATTTGTGTCAAATCCAATGAGATCAAATTCCAGTACTAGTTCTAGGAAGATCCAAGATATAATATGATATTAGTTTTCAATTCAATCAGATTCAACTTAGGTACCACATCTAATAAGATGTTGTCAAATTTCTATCACCTCCAAGAAAACAATGTGTATACATGACAAACTTGATCTTATGCCTGGTTCATTTGTGGGGTGAAAATGTTTATAAATAAGGTAATCAATATTATGCTCGGTTCATTTTCATGGGAGATAAGATGAGACTCTACATGGTAGGATTCATGACATGTTAGTTGATGGTTGGGATTCTTAGAAGAGGTAACTAATCCCTGCCTTCCTGGAAGGGTATGTTGCATTCCTTCTTTTTTTTCATATAGATATTTGACCACCTTCATATAGAGAAGGTATGATCCAATAAGACTTGCAACTCCCCTACATTTATATAGAGTAGAGTAATACTTATGATGAAAAAATTTAGAGATTACTGCAAAGATTACATGACAATGTACTTCAAGGCAAAGACAAATGATTATAGAGGCAACATATAATGAACTAGGCCACTATAATGTCCCCACTTTGGGACATCATCACAGTGCAGAGATTTATCATGACCAAAGTAGCCAGATGGATGTTATAGCGAGTACAGGGGTATTTGAGAGGCATTGTGGGGTCCAGCCTGTATCGATGATCATATTCCATCATTATGAGCCATTCCGCACAAGTTGGCTTTGGTTTTGTTGCATTCCGACGATTTCCATGATTTTGACTATTTTGAGCTACAAGTCAATGGAATTCACTGAAGAGGTCATTTTGGGCACATTACTTGGAGGAACCTCTCAGCATAATAGCTCCTTGGAATCGGAAGGAGCAACACTATAGGATGGGATGGCTAGAAGTGACTTTCAGTGGCCAGGGAAGCCACAAGGAGGGATAAGGAGCTTTTCAAACGTAAAAAGGTTAATTAATTAATTAACGTGATTTAATTAATTAATTAAACATTAATAAAATGAAAGTCACTTTGGAGGGACAAGATGAGCCAAAAAGTATAAAGGAAAGGCAAGGGCCTGTTCTCAACATTCATGTATGTTTATCAGTTTGATATTTGGCTTTAGCTAGTGAGCCCATCTCTTGGGGGTTTTGACTCAACAAACCCTAGAGGACGATTCAGTGGTGAAAGATTCCACCTAGCTTGTCCCAAGCTTTGTATCGGAGATGCAATACTCTCCCCCACCATTCTAGTCTCATCTACGTCAGTGCAAGAGGTTCTACATAGCCACAGGCACAGGAATAGGAGGAGGGCACACCATTGGGGGTTTCGAGCAAGGGTGGTGCACCATCCTTGGAAAGAGATTCGTTGTAGGAGATTGGCACGGCCATTGAGGATTCTATCACTTGGGTTTTCATTACAAGGCCTTGGACATCAGATCTAGTTCTTTCTGAGATAGTTTTATGGCTCAGATTATTTCTTGAGCAGTGGGGCGAATTGAAGAGAAGGAGGGCATTTTTGAGATCTAGATCTAGTCCGTTTGGAGGGGTTACACTTCAGATCTGACCCTGAGACTTCACCTAATGACTTGCAGTGTCCCGATCTATATTTCTGGAGAGTTTGAGAGAATTTGGTGGCTTCCTTCAGCGGGGCCGAATTATCTAGGGCTTCAGTCATCCAATGGGGTGCACCATTCAATGGGGGATTTCTGATCTACATAGATTGAGAGGGATCTTGGAGATTCAGGCACATGGGTTGTTCTTACCATTACCCGATCTATCAGTTGGCATATTTCTTAGGGTGATTGGACACTTTTGGCAGCAGGGCCGAGTTATAGGGTTTCAACCTTCTATCGGAGCATGGCATTCTTTAGCGGGACAGTTTGGCATTCAGATCTACTTGTATTGATCTTGATTTCTTATTCAGCCTTTGGAGACATATTTTGTATTAGCTGGATCATTTTGTAGCATCTCTTATCTGTTGGCCATCTGTTGAGCATTCCAGATCGACATCTTCATTGTAGCAGGTTTCTCTATTTTATGAATAAAGAAGAATTGAGATGTTTTGGCTTCTCTATCTTATTTCATATGGTTGAGGTATGTTCCATGGTTATCTCTTTCTCTTAATTTCTACATACACACATATAAACACATCTAAACAAATAGATCAACAAATTGTTGGACGAAATACCTCACTCAAAAAAAGTTTAAAAAGACACCAAAACCGTGATGATCCTTGCATAATGGCTTGGGATCATTACACTGGTATCAGAGCTTAGATTCCTTCCAGCGAGTGGGAATTAGCACATGTATGCAGAGCCATAGAGGAGTCTTCAATAAGAGATGAATATTGGGGATTTTTATAGATAGACTGTACGTCATAGATGGGAATATTTCTACGACCTTAGTGAGGAAACTAGGGCTCAAGTAACATTCCAACAATATTTTTCCATGAAAAATCCTGGGTGAAGCATAGATGAGATTATGTTCTGGGTCAATAAGGCAATGGAATGCATGGCACGGGAGGAAGCACAAAGAAACCCCACACCCATTAGGAGCACACAACTTTGCTACAGTTGCAAGGTGCCTTGGGAACCAGATCATAGGTGTAGGGGTAAGGGTAAGAAGCATATCATTGAGGTACACTATGATTGTGATGATGAGGATTCAGAGCAATCAGATGATGACAGTGACTCTGGCACATAGGCTAGTGATAGTGACTCTACTTCAGAGGATAGTGATGATGACTCTTGCATAGAGGCTAGTGATGCTTGCATGCTTGAGGAGGATGATGACCCTTGTGTAGTGGATAGGCAGCTGGATGGACAAGACGATAGCCCTAGTATCTCAGCAGACATGTCACATACCATTAGTGACCTTATGCCTCAACAGAGTGGTGACACTAGTGAGTCATCAGACGTGTTAGCACCTAGACATGGTGATCTTCATATGGGGGCCATGACACATCTATCACCTGTTCAGACACCCATTGTGGCCACGTCACATGAGGAGATCAGTGGCACATCAGGTAGGATGGACGAGCCTAGTGTGAGGGATGCACACCATGGACAGGTAGACCCACAGATCCAGGAGGAGGTACATGACGTATAAGCAGTTGATCTCACACATACAGGTCAGCCTAAGGAGATTCACAGCTATTGGAGACTCCATTAGTTGAGTGGATTGCAAAGGTTGACATGTGGATGGAGCACTTACTTCCAGGATCGGTCTGCATTGATGATGATGGACTTTTTAGCAGTCAGGATGACCATAGCATGTGTTTGGATACATCTCTATGGGATCTAGGTGCAGATGATAGTAGCAAGTTGAGTGCACAGGAGGATACGACTGCTCATATAGGATACAGTGTGATTCAGGGGGAGATAACATCTAGTGATGGGATGCAGTGGTATACAGGAGTACCCAGTAGCACAGTAGACAATGGACAGTTTAGCACGTCATCCTATGCAGAGGGTGTTGTTGGGGATTCCAGAGTTAACGCTAGCAGGAATGACATTAGTAGTGAGGGGTATGAGATGGCACCTCAACATGACCATGATCAAGAGTCATACCACTTAGCAGCACAATTGAGTGTTAGTGAGCCTATGATCATGGCAGCCATTAGACGGATTGATGACATTCATACAATGATGGCAGATTACTGTTGGAGAGCATCAGTGGCACATGGTAGTTTAGATGAGGGGATTACCATGGATGATTTTCATACTCTCATGGAGAGAGCATCTGTGATGAGGACTGACTACTAGCAGTTGTTGATAGATATGGATTATCTACTGAGGATTGGTGAGATGTATCATGAGGCTCTGAGGGAGCAGGAGTTGGATATGGAACGACTCACTCAGGAGTTGGAGAGCACTCAAGGATTCTTAAGAGGCACACAGACCACCCTTCAAGAATCAGAGTCTAGATTAGATGGGTCTCTTGAGGAGATTCGTCAGAGATCCATTTCATCTATCTTAGTGGACACATAGATGTATCAGTCAGTCATGTTGACAGAGGGTGTTGATGATCTAGAAGAGGAGCACCAGTTGATGGGGGATGCTTCTATTTGTGTCTTGGGAGTAGTTGATCTCCACGTAGAGGTTGATCCAGCAGCATGCCCAGGATCGATGATACAACATGAGTATGTCAGAGCATACAATGATGAGGGATAGTTCACAGAGTCATGCCAAGATGTATGGTGGCATTCAAAAGGGTGTAGTGCCTTACAGGGAGGAGACACACCTAGGGGAACATGCAGATGTCGCTCCTTTGCAGTAGCACCTAGTTATGAGAGATCACCTTCATCATTTCAGCAGTTTCCTGGGTGAGGGTAGGTGGAGAGTGGTTTACCAGCAGTTGGAGGAGTTGCTTCCGATTGTACCTGATGATTGGGGTTTAGTGATGACTACAGGAAAGTAGTTATCATGGATACCGATGGATGAGATTTTGGTCGAATCCTTGGGATTGACCAAAGCATGTGAAGCCTTTCAGTCCTACTATCAGCTACAGAGGTTTCTATTAGCCCGTCCTAACACTTTTATCATAGAAAGCAGCATGGGGAGGGATAGGTCGTGGTTGAGGGCATGGAGAGTGAGTAGGCCAAGACTTCATGACATGAGTACTTTTACGACATACAACAGGTTAGAGATGGACCGTGTTAAACAGACAGTTGAGACTTGGTGCATGATGGTGAGCATCATAGACCAAGTGATGACAGATAAGCACAGAGGGATTATGACAGTGATTAGATTCACACATGAGCAGTTAGAGGAGATTGGAAGTGAGAAACTTCCAAGCTTGCCATGGGACCTAGGAGTTTGTTTTGTTAGCACGATACTCATGTTGACCCAGGTTGCACCAGAGAGCCACACACTCCACCTTGGTTTGGTTTGGAGTGGGTCTGCAGGTACTTGTCCTATGGGGCGAGACCCTTCCGTCTACGTGATCATCATGATGGGGAATGGAGATGTTTGGATAGGTACTTATTCTATAGAGATACCTTTACAGATACAATTTATGGACAACAGGTCCGGTGGTCACAGGTGTTTCAGATTAAGGGTCCAGGAGAGGAGGATTTAGGATGTATGTAGGGGGCAGACAGTCATGGTCATAGTAGTGCAGTGTTAGCATGGTTATCTTTGATATAGGTTAGCATGGGACCCAAGGATTACGGGGTTGAGCATTTCACTAATACATAGGAGAGAGTGGACCTTTGCAATGGAAAGTTGTTCTAAGTTTCCATTTAGCTTCAGTGTTGAGGGGAGCACAGAGCGTTCTGGTAGCACCTCATGCTGGCATCATCATGAGCAGTTGATGGAGGCTGTGTGGATCTTGGTAGATATTTGGAGGATGGACTCATTCCGAGGTGAGGCCATGTGTCATGTGCAGGAGGTTCACAGGGTTGATATCTTTCAGGACTATGCTTTGCAGATCCAGGGGGTGGAGTGTACTATTTTTTGTCTTTGGATGGGTTCTACTGTGTATCCCACAGATGGACATGGGATGTTGGTATTTCATTTGATATGGTTTGGTTATTGCTGGAGGACAAACAATTTTCTAGCACGGAGGACTGTAATGTCCCCACTTTGGGACATCATCACAGCGCAGAGATTTATGATGACCAGAGTAGCCAGATGGATGTTATAGTGAGTATAGGGGTATTTTAGAGGCATTGTGGGGTCCATCCTGTATTTATGATCATATTGCATCATTATGAGCCATTCCGCACAGGTTGGCTTTGGTTTCATTGCATTTCGACGATTTCCATGATTTTGACTATTTTGAGCTATAAGTCAATGGAATTCACTAAAGAGGTCACTTTGGGCACATTACTTGTAGGAACCTCTCTGCGTAATAGCTCATTGGAATCAGAAGGAGAAACACTATAGGATGGGATGGCTAGAAGGGACTTTCAATGGCCAGGGAAGCCATAAGGAGAGATAAGGAGCTTTTCAAAGGTAAAAAGGTTAATTAATTAATTAAAGTGATTTAATTAATTAATTAAATATTAAT
>ML796636.1:76512-88621 GCA_009831015.1 Picea engelmannii
CTTTAAGCACAAAAGGTAAGTTGTGACTTATAGTAGCAAGAATTTTAAGAATGAAAGAGTATAAAAACATACAGGAATGAAATATTTAAAAAGGTTATACATCATACAGGAATAAAGAAAATTATAAGTTATTAGCCTTACGGCGATAAGAAATCATACAAACTATTCAGCTACAGAGTGATAAAATAAAAACCACAGAGCAAAGTCATGAAAACCCCAGTGGGTAAATTGATGCCGAGAATACACGCAAGCCATAACATTGTAAACATAAAATACAAAGAGTACAGTTGTACAGACCACAAGGGTAGAACAATATCCTTATACATGTATAGAGCATAGTAATTTGAGTTAGAGAACGTTGTATAATCTTTTTGAACAGAAAAGATGTAAGATAGGTAATCCCCATAAACGGTAAGTAAAATGTTTGAATGAATAGGAAGTTAAATTTGAATTATGTACATAGTGAAATCAAGTCCTTCCACATAGGGAAACCATTCTCAATATTGAGGGTTTAGAGAGGAAACTGATAAATTGTGAAGCAAGAAATGCAGAGAGAAAGAATAGAACATAAAAGAGTATATTATAATATAAGAAGAAGAGTACAAAATGAGTACATGAAGAAGATGTGAAGAAGTTAGTTCCTATGCAAAGGGAAATAGTTGAGCTAAATAGGCTCAAGCAAAACATGAATAGAAAGTACAGCTGGCTAGGACAGTTGACAGTGTATAGTCAGCCTATTGAGATTACATTATATTTAACACTCCCTCCTAAACTCAACAGTTACAAACATCAGCACTAATTATGCCTAAGTGTTGTCTTTGAAAATCAAAAATAGATTTTCCTAGTGACTTTGTAAAGATATCAGCAAGTTGATCTCGTGAACCACATAATTGTAGTACAATATCACCATTATTGACTAGCTCGCGTATGAAATGAAAATGAGTGTTAATGTGTTTGCTTTTCTTGTGAAACACATGATTTTTGGAAAAAGCAATTGTTGAAGTATTGTCACAGAAAATAGGAGTTGGATCATTTTCTGTATGTGACATATCTTTCAATATTCTTCTCAGCCACACAGCTTGACAAGAAGTTGAGGTAGCAACGACATACTCTGCCTCTGTAGAAGATATTGAAACAATTGGCTACTTCTTTGATGCCCATGAGATTAGGTTCGTGCCCAGTTGAAAAACATGTCCAGATGTGTTTTTCCTGTCATCTAGACTACCTACAAAATCACTGTCTATGTAACTAGAAAGTTGATTACTATCATATTTAGTGTACCATAAGCCATAATTGAGAGTTCCTGCAACATATCTTAGAATTCGTTTCGCCATTTTCCAATGATAATCTTTGGGGGATTCCATGAATCTCGAAACAAGGCTGGCTGCATACATAATGTCACACCTAGTTGTTGTAAGATACAACAAAATGCCTACTAAACTTTTGTACAGAGTAGGGTCCACTATAGGGCCTTCATCTTTCTTTCTTAATTTTGTGCCTAGGGGTATAGGGGTTTCCGCTGGATTCCATTCTTCCATACAAAATCTGTTGATGATGTATATTGCATACTTTTTTCTGATAGACAAAAATGCCTTTGGTTGATTGATCAACCTCGATCCCTAAAAAATATTCCATTATGCCAAGATCTGTCATCTCAAACTCAGATTGCATGGCATGTTTAAAACTTGTTAACTCAAGATTTCCCATATAGATCATGTCATCAACATATAAAATTTTTTTTACCATGTTGATCTGTTTTGGAGTAAAGAGTTGGCTCATTTTGACTTCTGTTGAAACCACTTTGGATCAGGTAAGTGTCAATTCTACTGTACCAAGCTCTTGGAGCTTCCTTTAAGCCACACAAGGCTTTCTTCAACTGATATACTTTGGTTGGCAACTCTTGGACTTCAAACCCAGGTGGCTGATCGACATAAACTTCTTCTTCTAAGTAACCATTCAAGAATGCTGACTTGACATCCATCTGGTATACTTTCCATTTTTGTTGGGCTGCTATGGCCAATCGAGTCATTACAGTGTCTAATCTTGCTACTGGAGCAAAATTTTCACCATAATTGGTACCTGGTTGTTGTGAGAATCCTTTGGCAACAAGTCTTGCCTTGTGTTTTTCGATCTGCCCTTTTTCATTGAGTTTAGTTTTGTAAACCCACTTGACACCAATACTCTTCTTGTGCCTTGGCAAATCAACAAGATTCCATGTCTTCTTCTTCTCAATGGAGTCAATTTTTTGGTTCATGGCTTGAATCCAATGTGGCTCCTTAGCTACTTCCTTAAAAGATGTAGGTTGACATGACATTAAAGAAAAAAGGTTGTGTTGTGCAAAGTCATCCAATTGCTGATGGATTTCTCTCAAACTTCGAGTTCTCTGATTTTGTGGTTCAGATAATGATTCTTTGCTGGAGGTTGAGTTATCCTGAGAATTTTTAGGTTGTCTTTGTACCTGCAATCTTGGAAGAATAGTTTTAGGTACTTGTTGTCCTGAATTTTCTGCGTTTTCAGAACTTGGCAGCAATGGATTTTGATTGTCCATTTGCTGATTTTCTGAATCATTCCAGAATTGATTTTCCAGAAATTTTACATCTCTGCTGAGAATTAGTTTCTTGGAGATTGGATTGTAAGGCCTGTAAGCTTTAGATGTTTCACTATATCTAGTGAAAATACATTTCTCACTTCTGTCATCAAGTTTCTTCCTTAATTCGGAATGTATGTGAGCGTAAGCTATGCATCTGAATGTCCTTAGATGTGCAACATTGAGCTTTGTCCCACTCCATGCTTCTTGAGGGACTTTCATCTTTAGACTTGTGGTTGGAGATCTATTTAGGAGATAAACTGAGCATGCTACTGCCTCAACCCAAAACCTATTTGACAAACTTTTATCTTTGAGAAGTGTTCTTTCCATATTCATTATTGTCTGATTTTTTCTTTCAGTCACTCCATTCTGTTGTGGAGTATACCTCGTTGTTGTTTGCATGATAATGCCTTGTGATTTGCAGAAATTTGCAAATTCTCTGGAGTTGTATTCTCCTCCTCCATATGACCTGAGTGCTTTTATATATTTGCCACTCTGTTTTTCAGCATATGCCTTGAATTCTTTGAATTTTGCAAAAGTTTCAGACTTGTGTCTCAGAAAATAGATCCATATTTTCCTGCTGAAATCATCAATAAATGTTAGAAAATAAAAGTTGCCACCTATGGACTCTGTTTGCATTGGTCCACATAGGTCAGTGTGAACAAGTTCAAGATGTTTTTTGGCTTGATTGGAAGACTGTGGAAAACTAGTTCTCCTATGTTTTCCAAGTATGCAAAACTCACATGGGGGAATTTGCTCTTTAAAGATAGGAAGACCTTTGACCATGGAGTTCTTCAAAAGAAAAATTAGACTCTTAAATGGTAGATTTCCAAATCTTGTATTCCAAACCATTGTTTCATTCAGGGTTGATGCACTTTGTCCATATGGTTGACTCATATTTGCAGTTCTGAGAGTAAGGGGAAACATCCTATTCAGAGTCATATGGATTTCAGAAATCAATTTTCTGTTGGGGTTTTTGTCATATATTTTGCATGATGCTCCCTCAAAAAGTACCTTATAGCCATGTTCAATGAGTTGTCCTACACTTAGCAAATTATGTGATGCAGGAGCATCGCTCACTCATCAAGCGAGCCAGCGCGTGGAGCAGGGAAAAGACAGCTCGAGAGCGCCAGCATTCAAACTTTGAAATATTTTGATATTTGGTGCGCCAAACATTAATGCATTGGTGTAATGAAGCGCACTTGTACATTGTAACGGAACTTGAGCAGATAAGCTCTCGTCCTTAGGTAGCTGAGGCATTTATTAGATTTAATGCAAGTAGATAAATTAATTAAGTCTAGATTAGACAGTTTTTCTTTGGAGAGGGAAAATGGAATATAGGCACCCTCCTTTGTATTATGGTATTCAATATTCGAAGGAGCATTAACATTCCGGAGCAAGGAGAGAGCAAAGCAGAGAACTGGTGAAGAATCCCCATGTACAGATATTGAATTAATAGGAAAGCTTTGATTCAATTCCATGGCTGTGATTATTCTCTGTGTGTTGTAGATATTATGCTGTTGCATACTTGCTTCTTGTTATGCCTTCGTTGTATATGCTACATATGTAATTTCATGGCAGATTAGAAATCTGGGAGAGAGGCAAGAATAAGTTTCAAATTGTTTCTCTGTTCGAGCCAGGAGATTCCTGCATAGAGTGCAGTCGAATTCCTCCACATAGAGTGCATTGAGGGGGCTCTACAGGTAACTCTTATTCTCCTCTACCGGAATTGTGTTGGGTTATTCGAACCATGCAGGTGAAGTGCAGGTTAGATTGAAGTCTCAGAGGCGAGCCTGAGAAAAAGAAGACAGTACTGCTATTGTCAGGAGGACATAGAGTCTGGCTGAGTTCAACCCTTGAAAGTGGTTGAAGGTCAAGTGTAAGAAGCTTACGCATAAATCTTTGAAGAATCAGAATTGGTGAAGCTCAGGAGGAATAGTCCCTTGTGATTTCCGGGAAAAAGGACCAGGAGAAGTTTGAGCAGGAAAAGCTTCGGAGCGAAGGACTCTTCAAGAGGAAGAGAATCGACGACTTGAAATAGCTGTGAAGAATCGCGAGTTCCTGTCGACCGCTAGATCCAAGAGGAGTTGCGAGGGAGTTAAATCGTAGGTGTGCAACGAAGCATGCCATCGCATATCGGCGTTCGGCTATTGGTAAGGTAAGAGTTTATCCTTTGAAATCGCGAGTAGTGATTTCCTGATTTAATGGGGACTGTCGATCAGAGCGGGGACAGGTGGCACGAGATCCCACGGAATCAGCGTTCAGGGTTTCTGGAAATAGGGAAAGGTTGCATCGTGGATTTGCGAATCCACGAAGTCCCGAGGCGACGTGGTAGCGTGGGGCCCCAGAGACTGGTGGGATACAGGTAGCGCGATCTCGGGGAATCGGCACCTCGGGACTCGGAGTTTACAAAATCAGGGCATTGACATCGTGAGTGGTGATATCCCGAGTGTTGACTGTTGACTATCGGAGCTCGGGGTTCGGAGTTTGAGCACTCAAGAATAGTGCTGCTAGTCTCGCAATATTGCGAGACCCGATTTCTCGAGACACTTGGTGGGAGATCAATAGGAGTGTCCTGTGGGTGACTGAAGGTTCTGATACGGGATTGGAAGAGCTTTGACTCTTTGGGCCGTGTGAAAGAAGGTCTTGGTGGAAGCAGCTGGCCAGTGAGGGGTGGCTTGCATCAGAGAGTGGTATCAGAGCTCGAAATCTTGTCTGTACATTTTAGGCGAGAGAAGGGAAGGAGAAAGGAAAACACTCTGATACTCACGACTTGCGTCAAGTGGTATCAGAGCTTGGAGTATATTTTCTTTCTGAAGCAGAGACAGAGATTCACCATGCCGTCGAGAAGGGAGAGGCAGTCACCTGATCGTGAAGACAGGGATGACCGAAGGAGAGGAAGACTGGCAGGGAATCCAGAGATGGAGCGTCAAATACGGGATCTCAGAGCGAGACTCGAAGAGATGGAGACCACCCAAAGGCACGGAGCTGGTGTAGGGGAGTTCAGTGATTCCAAGGTGGAGGAGGAAGATGGACACGATGCAGAAGAGGTCTTAGCAGAGGATGCTTCAACATAGAGGTTGATCAGAGCCATCGCTAGAATGAGCTTGAAGACAAAAATGGACATTCCCGTCTATGAGGGGAGTCTAAATGCAGAAGAGTTGCTGGATTGGATCCGAGCACTCGACACCTACTTCGATTATGAATATATCGAAGAGGACAAGAAGGTAAGGCATGTTGTCACTAAGTTGAAAGGGCATGCAACCTTATGGTGGGACGAGCTACAGGCAGATAGATGTTCCAAGGGCAAACAAAAGATCAAGAGCTACGATAGGATGATCGCTAAGATGAAAGTGAAATTCATCCCCAGAGACTACCAGATCACATTGTTCAGGCGCATGGAGAACCTGAGATAGAAGATGATGATGGTGAAGGAGTACACCGAGGAATTTTACAGGCTCAACATTCGAGTTGGTCATCGGGAAAGCGATGACGAAAAGGTTGCGAGATACCTGAACGGTCTCAGGTATGACATTCAGGATGAGCTGAGCATGGTTACCATCCGAACAGTTGAGGATGCGTACTAGATGGCTTTAAAATCCGAGGAGAAGCTGAGCCGCAAGCAGGGACAGTGAGGGCGATGCAGGAGCCAGCCCCGAGGCAAAGCAGTTGCCCCAGAAAGAAATCAAAAGCCCAAGGATGATTGGAAGAGGCCTTAGGGTAAGGCTGAGAGAGGTGGAACCTCACTGCAGAGGCAGCCACAAGCTCAACAAGGACAGCAATATGCTGAGCCGAGGAGGCAGCATACTGAGCAGGGTGGCGGTTATGCTGACGCCAACACATTTCCTCATACCAGAGGTCGAGGTAGAGGAAGAGGAGGAGTTATCACATGTTTTACATGTGGAAAAGACTGACATAAAGCCGTTGACTGTCCAGACAAGAAGATGGACAGAGGAAAGGACCACATCACTGAGGCGCAGAGGTGTGATGATGACGATGAAGACACTGGAAGTGGGAAGTCGCTGACAGTACACAAGGTCCTTTTAAAACCTGAGAAAGAGGTGGAGGACACAGCGCAAAGATGCAGACTATTCAGGACCACGTGCAAGGCCAAGGGCTGGAAATGCAAGGTCATAGTGGACAGCGGAAGCACCGACAATCTCTTTTCAACCGAGATGGTGGAAAATCTAGAGCTGGAAATGAACAGACACCCGAGTCCATACAAAGTGTCATGGCTGCAGAAAGGACACAAGGTATGTGTTACGAGACAATGCTTGGTTGAATTTAAAATGGGTGAATATAGGGATAAAATTCTGTGTGATGTTATACCCATGGATGTCTGTCATGTATTGTTGGGTAGACCATGGCAGTATGATAGGAATGTTGTTCATGATGGGAGGATGAACACATACACCTTGGAGAAGGATGGGAGAACCCATAGATTTCTTCCGATAAAAGATGAAGAAGTGAAGCCGGAAGTAACCAGCACGATACTTCTCATGAGTGGGAAAGAACTTCTCATTGAGCTAGAGAAGAATGAAGATCCACAATTCTTTGTTGTCAGGAAACTGAGAATTGTCCTGACAAGCACAAGAGTGGATGACTTGCTAGAAGAGATTCAAGAACTGCTGGGAGAGTTCGCTGATATCATCATGGACGAACTACCTCATTCGTTGCCACCGATGAGGAGTGTGAGTCACCACATTGATCTCATACCCGGAGCAAGTTTGTCGAACAAGGCAGCGTACAGACTGACACCTCAGGAGAACGAGGAGGTCAAGAGGTAGGTACAGGATCTGCTTGACAAAGGACTGGTGAGGGAGAGTCTTAGTCCATGTGTTGTTCCAACAATACTGATTCTGAAGAAGGATGGAGGCTGGAGGATGTGTACAGACTCCAGGGTGATAAATAAAATTACCATCAGGTACAAATTCCCACTGCCAAGAATGGACGACTTGATGGATTTCTTGAGTGGGGAAAATTATTTTTCGAAGATTGATCTCAAGAGCGGATATCATCAGATCCAGATGAGAGAGGGAGTTGAATGGAAGACAACATTCAAGACAAACGAGGGTTTGTACGAATGGCTCGTCATGCCGTTTGGTTTGAAAAACGTGCCAAGCACTTTTATGAGGCTGATGAATGAAGTCCTGAGGGAATTCATCGGTAAGTTTGTGGTCCTGTACTTGGACAACATATTGATTTTCAGCAAAACCAAGGCTGAACACTTGAGACATTTAGCCATTGTAATGAGAAGGCTACAACAGGAGAAGCTGTTGATCAATTTGAAGAAGTGCTCATTCATGCAGACATAACTCATTTATTTGGGTTTTGTAATCTCGGCGAATGAATTAAAGATGGACCCTGAGAAGGTTGAAGTGATCAGGAATTGGCCATCGCCGAGGAATGTTTTTGAGGTAAGGAGATTTCATGGACTGGCTAGTTTCTACAGAAAGTTCATTCGAAATTTCAGTGGAATTAGCGCCGCAATGATGGACACGGTGAAGAAATGGCATAAAGTTTTTCATTGGACAGCCAAGGCTGAAAGAAGCTTCAATCTGTTGAAGCGAAAGATAACTAAGCAGCCAATTCTGGTACTGCCATATTTTCAGAAAACCTTCCAAGTGAAGTGTGACGCCAGTGGATATGTTGTTGGAGGGGTCTTGAGTTAGGATGACAGACCTGTAGCATATTTCAGCGAGAAGCTGGATGATGCAAAGCTGAAGTACTCCATGTATGACAAAGAATTCTATGCCATTATACAGGCATTGAAGAAGTGGAGGCATTACTTAATACCCAAGGAATTTGTGATGTATAGCGATAATCATGCATTGCAGTTTGTAAGTCAACAGGAGAAGATGAACCAGAAGCATGCGAAATGGGTAGAGTACATGCATAATTTTACATTTGTGATCAAACACATTTCGGGGACTGCTAACAAAGTAGATGACGCTTTGAGCAGGAAATGTTTGTTTCTGCAGGAATTTAGGGTCAAAACTTTAGGTTTTGAAAATTTAAAAGATATGTATGCAGGTGACGCAGATTTTGCAGAAGCATACGAGGTAGCTGAGAATCCAGTTCTCAGGGATCGGAGCCCATGGATAGATTTCATGATCCAGGAAGGGTTTTTGTTTAGAGGCAATCAGTTGTGCATTCCAGATTGCTCCATGAGGGAGAATTTGGTGAAGGAAAAACACAGCGGAGGATTAGCAGGTCATTTTGGACATGACAAGACATTCACCAAGTTGAGCGAATCATATTATTGGTCGGGCATGCATGCAGATGTCAAGAGGTTTGTTGACAGGTGTCGGATATGTCAACATGCGAAGGGCCGAAAGAAGAACACAGGGTTCTATCAGCCGTTTCCTATACCCGAGACACCATGGGAGGCAATTAGCATGGATTTTGTTTTGGGTTTACCGAGAACGCAAAGAGGAGTGGATTCTATCTTTGTGGTGGTGGACAGATTTTCAAAGATGGCACATTTTGTTCTGTGTCATAAGACCAGCGATGCGACCCACATCGCAAACTTGTTTTTCAAAGAAATTGTCAGATTGCATGGATTGCCGCGAAGCATAGTCTCGGATAGGGATACGAAGTTCATAGGTCATTTTTGGAGGACCCTATGGAAGAAGCTGGGTACTAATTTGGCTTTTAGCTCAGAATACCATCCGCAGACAGATGGACAGATGGAAGTGGTCAATAGAAGCTTGGGAGATTTATTGAGGAGCCTGGTGACGGAGCATCACAACAGCTGGGATCAGATCCTACCACAGGCAGAATTCGTGTACAACGATTCGGTGAATCGAAGTACAGGTAAGAGCCCATTTCAAATTTTGTATGGGACACAGCCGAGGGGAGTTTCTGAACTCAGGGAGTTAGAACAGGCTGAAACTAGCAGCGCGAGAGCTGAGGAGTTCGCGGAGGCGATGCAGGAACTTCACACACAGGTGAAGCAACGACTGATGAAGTCGAATCAGGAGTACAAGCGCAGAGCCAACCAAAGGAAGAGAAAACTTCAGTTCGAAGTTGGTGACATGGTTCTGGCGCACCTGAGGAAGGAAAGGTTCCCAAGAAGAACATACAATAAACTCAAGATGAAAAAGATCGGGCCATGCAAAGTCGTGAGGAAGTTTGGGAAAAATGCATATGAAATCGAGTTGCCAGAGGGCATCGGGATATCTCCGATTTTCAACATTTCGGATTTATACCCATACAGGGCCAAGGATGCAGAAATTGGGATTGATGAACCAGTGGTCCAGTGGCAGAAACAATTGCTAGTTGCACAGAAGCCTCAGATGGAGTGCATACTGGATAAACGAGTAGGAAAGAAGACCAGGCGGAAGCAATATTTTGAATACCTGGTGAAATGGAAGAATCACCCAGTGGAGGATGCTAGCTGGGAAACAGAGGCAGTCATACAAAAGCATGGTCACACCGTGCAGGAGCTCATGGATAGGAGCCCATGAAATCTTTTGAGTCGAGAAGTATGATAAAGGAGCATCGCTCACTCATCAAGCAAGCCAGCGCGTGGAGCAGGGAAAAGACAACTGGAGAGCGCCAACATTCAAACTTTGAAATATTTTGATATTTGGTGCACCAAACATTAATGCATTGGTGTAATGAAGCGCACTTGTACATTGTAACAAACCTTGAGCAGATAATCTCTCGTCCTTAGGTAGCTGAGGCATTTATTAGATTTAATGCAAGTAGATAAATTAATTAAGTCTAGATTAGACATTTTTTCTTTCGAGAGGGAAAACGGAATATAGGCACCCTCCTTTGTATTATGGTATTCAATATTCGAAGGAGCATTAGCATTCCGGAGCAAGGAGAGAGAAAAGCAGAGAACTGGTGAAGAATCCCCATGTACAGATATTGAATTAATAGGAAAGCTTTGATTCAATTCCATGGCTCTGATTATTCTCTGTGTGTTGTTGATATTATGCTATTGCATACTTGCTTCTTGTTATGCCTTCATTGTATATGCTTCATATGTAATTTCATGGCAGATTAGAAATATGGGAGAGAGGCGAGAATAAGTTTCAAATTGTTTCTCTGTTCGAGCCAGGAGATTCCTGCATAGAGTGTATTTGAATTCCTCCGCATAGAGTACGTTGAGGGGGCTCTACAGGTAACTCTAATTCTCCTCTACCGGAATTGTGTTGGGTTATTCGAACCGTGCAGGTGAAGTGCAGGTTAGATTGAAGTCTCAGAGGCGAGCCTGAGAAAAAGAAGACAGTACTGCTATTGTCAGGAGGACATAGAGTCTGGCTGAGTTCAACCCTTGAAAGTGGTTGAAGGTCAAGCGTAAGCAGCTTACGCATAAGTCTTTGAAGAATCAGAATTGGTGAAGCTCAGGAGGAATAGTCCCTTGTGATTTCCGTGAAAAAGGACCAGGAGAGGTTTGAGGAGGAAAAGCTTCGGAGCGAAGGACTCTTCAAGAGGAAGAGAATCGATGACTTGAAATCACTGTGAATAATCGCGAGTTCCCATCGACCGCTAGATCCAAGAGGAGTTACGAGGGATTTAACTCGTAGGTGCGCAACGAAGCACGCCATCGCATATCGGCGTTCGGCGATTGGTAAGGTAAGAGTTTATCCTTTGAAATCGTGAGTAGCGATTTCCTGATTCAATGGGGACCGTCGATCAGAGCGAGGACATGTGGCACGAGATCCCACGGAATCAACGTTCAGGGTTTCTGGAAATAGGGAAAGGTTGCATCGTGGATTTGCGAATCCACGAAGTCCCGAGGCGACGTGGCAGCGTGGGGCCCCAGAGACTGGTGGGATACAGGTAGCGCAATCTCGGGGAATCGGCACCTCGGGACTCGGAGTTTAAAAAATCAGGGCGTTGACATCGCGAGTGGCGATATCCCAAGTGTTGACCGTTGACTATCGGAGCTCGGGGTTCGTAGTTTGAGCACTCAAGAACAGTGCTGCGAGTCTCACGATATTGCGAGACCCGATTTCCCGAGACACTTGGCCGGAGATCAACAGGAGTGTCCTGTAGGTGACTGAAGGTTCCGATATGGGATTGGAAGAGCTTCGACTCTTTGGGTCGTGTGAAAGAAGGTCCTGGTGGAAGCGGCTGGCCAGCGAGGGGCGGCTTGCGTCATTATGTTTCATATCTGGAACATGATAGACATTGTTTATGTCTTTCTTTACATTCTGTTTAGTAAGAATAGGAACAGTTCATTTTCCTTGAACTTTGACTAAGGAATCATTTCCAAGTGTAATATCTTATGAGATTGAAGAATCAATGCATGAAAGTAAATCTTTGTTACCTATCATGTGATTGCTGCATCCACTTTCCAACAACTAGAGATCTTTAGGTTGTTCTTCAGTCTTGTGGAATGAGAGAAACATACCTCTTGAGGTTTCTCCCATTTTATTTGAAACATGTGCTCTGCCTGAGAGTTGATCTGCTTGCTTCTTCTTGCATTCAGATTCATAGTGCCGATACTTTTTGCAGTAATAGCATTGTATGCTTGATTTGTCATTTGATCTTCTCCCTCTGCCT
>ML796636.1:138343-148484 GCA_009831015.1 Picea engelmannii
AGGGGAGAGTTACACAACGTAGAGTTAGCAAAAGTCGGCTTGGCTATGATAGAAATGAGGAAACTGGGGCGAGCTTTAGAACGTGGCACTAATTATAAGGCATGTGGCAGAACGTTTGTTGATTTGCAGTATTCATGGTCGATAACTGTAATAATGGAGGGTACGTAAGCATATGGCTTAATGATATAATGATCTGAAAAGATTCGCTTATATCACACAAAGATCAACTTCGGTCTTTTCGACGGCTTATTGCAATCATAAAATGTTGAACCCAATGGTTGAAACGTGTGATAGGACGTGCTGACTCTTTCCCCGCTTCTGCGATTTCGGTGGCTAAAATAGCCCTTGATTCCTTTGTTTAAGCTACCGAAAGTAAAGGCTTTCGGTGACTAATGAACAATCGAAATATTTGCCTAAGCCACCGAAAACCTGGGATTTGAATTAGAGCAAATAAAAACTAATCAAACTTTTATTTAAACTTTATTACATGCCTAAAGCATTGAGAAATGAGATTTAAATTTTTTTAAAAGTATCGTTTTAAAAGACATCCTATGACCTAGAATAAAAAATATCAATTGATTTATTTGAGGAGATAACACATCTAACTTGTAATCTAAAGGTACTTGTAGATGTACTAGGTTAAGGTGCACTACGGAAATAAAACATTAGTCCCAACGCTTCACATAATGTTTCACTACAACAACTCGTGATGACATTGCAACTCACACTGCAAGTGGTGCTTCACTTTGGAACTAGAATTTCAACTCGTGTTGCAATTGGAATGAAACAACTCGCATGAAAGAACTGGAATGAAGGAATTGGCACTGCAACTACAACTAGCATTGCAAACCTAGGGTTTTACGAGGAACCCTAATTTCTCAACTTCATAAATGTGCATATCTAATATGGGGAAGAGATGCACTCTACTTAGGAGACCCTTTTAGTGAGTTTAGTAAGTTCTCAATGATCTTGAAAATGGGGGAAACTGAGGATCTTCCTTCTAGCGGTTAGAGCGTTATGAAGGATACCAAAACAGATTCCATGTTGAAATTTTGGTATGCTTGTTTAACCATAGACAATGTCACATCATTGTCACCCAACCATAGGAATTCACATATGCTACCCTGAGCACACTAAACTTAGAATAATTATGGAAATCATAATCCAGAACCAACCGATAAACCCTAGCTGCTAATTGTAACAACAACTCAAGACAAGTAGAGCACTCCTTCTCCAATGGTATTCCACAAGAGAGAGAGTATCCATATCCAAAGAATAAGTTGCATACACAAATCCAGCATCACTACTCTCTTAACCTTGGGCCATACTTAAAAATAATATCACCAAGAGTTTCACCAAGAGAATCACTTGACAATGCTAGAGAGAGACCAAGACCAAGAGATGATCATACACTCTTAGTCTTCCCTGCAGCTATCATTGCAACTTCAACTGCAACTACAACTCTCCACAATACTTGCGCGTTGACTGGGTATGGAAATGATCTAAAACGTCCTCTATTTATATTAAGTTGTCTAGTTACTTTTTTGGCTCAACCACCTACCTTTATGGTAATTATTTTTTCTGTTTATATTTTTCCTCTAGAGCTCACCTTTATTTTGGAAGATAATATTCTAATATTATTTATTCTTCTAGGCCTACTTGTCTTCTAGGGTTTCCACACATATGTTTAATGGTTCACATGCTTCTAGAATATTCTATTGTAAGTCATAGGTTACAAGTGGAGGTTAATACCTCCGGCAACTACCAAAACATCAACAATATCCACCCTGCAGAACCCTTTCTATTATAAAACCCTCTAGATATGATTATTATACAATTGAAGAAACAACATATTTTCTCTAATCTAATTAGTATTGTGGCAGATTCTTCCAAATTCATATACATTACAACTACTCCATGTCTATCTATCATTTCTTCTTGGATGTTCAGCTCAATCACTTGTTCATTAGATTAATTCTTGTTCATCCTAGTAGAGTCATTTCTATGTCCTTCATCGATTCATGATAGCAAATAAAATATAGTGTGATGTGGATCTATGCAAAAAATATTACAACAAGAAGTCTAGCATTTCCAACAACTCCAGATGCTAAGATGCCCTCTTATTCTATCAAAATCGCATTCAAATAAAATCCCTACATCATCCTTCAACACCAAGAGTTTCATCTCAGCCAAGATATTGCATTTCTATGGAGTGTCCCTTCAACACCAAGAGTTTCATCTCAGCCAAGATATTACATTTCTATGGAGTGTCAATATAGAAGCAACATCCATCATAAATATGACCCACCTCTACAATGATGTTTCCCTTTGAAAGTGAATTATGTATGGTCTATTTTTATAACCATTGACCTTAACTCTAAGATTTATAATTGGTAAGAACTTGTCATTCAAATCTATTGGTGCAACTATGATTCCCTATAATTTATCTCCTTCAACATCATAACATAAATGAAATTATTGCATGGCCTTCAGCACTATAAATTACCATAAATTCTCATCTATGTCTTATGGTAATTTATGGCCTGATATGAAAGTCATTTGAGCAGTAAATGTATAAATTCCTCTGTCACCAACTAATCTTTTGCAAGAAAAATGCAATATGTAATCATGATTGTTTCGAGTTTCCTAGGTCTAAATTCCGTATTTCTTGAAAATATTTCATAAATACTTATCAAGTTTGATTCAATCAGGTTTAAAATTTCGTGAATAACTTGGTCCAGCCGAAGAGTTCAGTTTTAAACTGGATTTGAGTTGGTTTCAGCCATGTTCAGCGATTGGAATTAATTCATTCCTTCCAAATCATGAAATCCCTAATCTCCTTTGGTTTTCCTGTCAAATCATTAAATCCACAAGGTCTCTGGCTGGGATCGCTGTCTAAGTAGGCAAAATCCATCTAGAATAAATTTAAACGTCTTTAGGATTTATCAGTGAAACTTTTTGCGTAACCCTCGACTTTCAAAGCTTAGATTTGATGAATAAGAAGAAAAAGCGTTAATGGATCACCAGAACTTCAGTTCAAAGCGTTGCGGAGAAGTTGTTAGTTTAACGAACTGAAACTCTCCCATTAATGAAAGTCTCAATAGATTCTTTAAGATAGGTAAGACTCACAGAGTTCAGAGTTTAAGATAAGTTTCTTCCAGCTTGGCATGCATTTACTCCTTAATTATATGGCAGTGGGTTTTCGAGATTATGATTACATGGTTAATATTTATTAAGGCATAGGTAATCACTTTTTTTCGTTTTAAAATTAATTCATTTCATTATTAAAAAGTTTTTCTGTATGATACGATGAATTAGATTGAATATTGTTTTTCATATTTTCTACTTGAAATTTCTATATATTAAGATTGACTATGATAGTTTTTACTTGAACTTTGTATAAGTTAATATTAGTTATGATAGTTTCTACTTAAACTTAGTATAAATTAAGATTGATTATGATAGTTTTTACTTGTTAAGATGGTTTAGTTTGGAATTTTTTACATAAATTTTGTATACATTATGAGTGGGTGTTTATAAAAATAAAAATAAAAATCTTTAAAACTAGATGATTAAAGTCTAGTTGTTATGAATAGAAACAATATTTTATGATAATAAGCATTCAATCAATGTTTTAGATAAATTTATGAATTATCCTCCCAAACTTGTTTTTTTAAAGAAAATTTAATTTGTTGTGTATGAATAAATTGATGATTTTATTGTGCAATATGAAAATAGGACTTTAGAGAATACATCATTTGGCACCAAAACATGGGTAAATCATGATGTTGGAGGCTTCTCGTTCGGAGAACTATCCCAACCAAGATATGTGAAGGTTAGTGTGGAGAATTCTCAATAACATATGAAAAATAATTCAAATAATGGTGTTGGGGTTGAGAGTTGTAAACAATGAATTATTAGTATAGTCCATAATAGAATCAAAGCATTGACATATGGAGGAAGAGGTCAATGAAGACTCATAAGTATAGATGCATATGATGTAAGAGTGGTGATGAGAAGAGTGTTGACCATATCTAAATCTATTAAAACAATAGTAAGGTGAAGTTAAAATTGAAGAAAAATCATTAAAGAAATAAAGTTTGACATGAAACTCATATATATTATAGATGTTTAAACCCAAATGAATGGATAGATTACATAGAAGAAAGATATAAACTCTTTGAATTGGAACAAATTAAGGATCTTGTGGGAGTAAAGTTGCATGTACGAACTCAAGTATTCACTCATTCTTATGGTCGGATAAGTTGTCGTTTGATATGCTAACCAATGGTAAGGATACGATTAGTACTTGTGATAGACTGGTAAAAAAATTGAAGAGAATATTTTTGCTAGTTGATTATGCTTTGAATTTGTTGATAAGATTGTAGTATTCAGAACAATTGATGATGAAAGTGAGAGTATGTCAAAGAATTGAACATCAACAAAACAAAGGAAGTACATAATTCATTTCTAAGTACGTGAATGATTCAAGTTATGCCATGCAAGGTGATTTTAATATTTTAAATTTTGATTTAATTGTAGAGACTTATAAATAATCCTTTAAGATAGATAAGAAATTGGTGAGGAAGAAACTCACCTTTAAAGAGAATATAGGTGGAGTTGAAAGAGGACACTCTAGAGAAGGTAGAGGGGTAAATTTGAATCTCTTTGTTTCAAATGTGGATGTCATTGTCTTAGAGACTATAAGTGCCTAGAATTGATAATAAAGGAAGATGATATGAGGTAAAATTGAAAAGATAGAATTGATCATTTAGAATATATACAGTTCGAGTGGGCCTAATAGTTAAGAACATCTGTTTCGTCCTAAGAGGTCACAAGTTGAAATCCATAGGGGGGTAAGGAATGTATACCTCTTTAGCAGTTAAATCATTGCACTGAGGGGGTCCCTTGTCCCACAAACAAGGGGGTCTCATACACTTTGTAGACATGGCTTCCAATCTGAATTACACTACAGATCCATGTGGAAATATATAAAATAGTTTTTCATGGCCATGAATGGGAAATACAAAGTGGACATATGCCATAGGTTTTCATATTCATGAACAAGGCATAGTGGAATCGGGTCTCAAAATCAATTTGAAGATATTTGTATACAATGGAATAAAATATGATCTCCCATGAGCATTGAAGCCATATAGGTACTAGTCTAATGAAAGACAACACCAGATTAGGAATGTTGCTACTGTAAGATGGAGGTAGTCTACACTATCTGTCGAAGATGCATATCTACATCATGTGAATAGAGGAGTTGAGGTTGAACACAATGAGACTTCGTTTGATTGTTGGTCATTAAGGTATATCGTTAACAAATGAAATATAACCCATCGATAATGAAAGTATGTATAAGGGAAACGAGTACATTCTATAAGTGTGAATAAGGGTGTTGAGTTCGAACACTTGAAGAATCCATGGATCAAGAGACATTGATGTATTCCCAAGTATCGATGGTGGGAGAAACTACCAGTGATGACTGCAATCCTATAAGTACTCGTAGTAATCTAAGTCTCATTTATAGAATAGATGTGTTGAAGTCAATGGAAGGATACTGGCTCAAAGGAGATCATTAGGGCATCTCTGATCATTCAACATGAGGTACAAACAAATAGATTGATGACTAGGAGGATCTTATATGAATAGGATGTTCACAAACCAAATACCTTATGTGCCTCTCACATGGACTAGATGCAAGTAGTACACGAAAGAGAACCCCAGAATAGAAACCAATAAGAAAGACTTCCAACAAAGGTGAGGAAATGACCAATAAGGCTAATGGAATCCAAGTTACTACATAAATCCCAATTTTTGAATATATTTCTTTCCATCAAACACAAGGGAAACCCCCCAGTCAACAACGAATGAGGAGATGTGAACTGCTAGGTTTAGGGTTACCTACAGATAATGAAAGTAGGATCAGGGTGCATGGTAGGATTTATAGTTTCATGTGACTCTAAGATTCATGTGACTCTAAGATACACACAGGGTATGGACTACATGCAAGGTCAAGAGTTCTGAGAAATGGCCGACATAAGATAATAGACTTCCTTTGAACAAGAGCATGAGACATATGGAGAACTCAAGAAACACATAATTAATGATAAAACTTGGTGATGGAGGAGGCATCAACAAACTTTCCATAGGGAATGGAAGAATAACCAGTCGGAGGAGTAAAATCTAAGTAATGCGCTTAGCTTCCTAAGGCCATGCTAATCCCAAACTTTGGATGACAGTGGACTCTAAATTTTGTTCTTTGTTCAAAGGAGACACAATTGTTGTCGATATGAGATAATATTCTTTTCCCGCCCATTTTTTTGTTTTTTCATAGGGAAATAAATGTTATAATTAAAGAGAGGAAACATGTGCTACGAGTAAGCAACTAGCTCCAAACAGTGAAACACACCTATGCTAAATGCAAGGAAGCCCATGTGGGGCATGGACACTTAGGGGAATGTTTCCTCTTAGGGTACAAGGTGTCAAGCTACAAAGGATATATAAAAGGCTTTGCCTGGCTAGTGATGCAAATTATTGAGGTAAGAGGCTTATAAAGAGAAATAAAGAACCAAAAATAGTCTCAATACTACAAGCATGATGATGGACTTCAATTACAACTTAACTCCAAAGAATTTCCTTTTTCGTAGATTTAGTCCCCTGGGCCTGAAAAAAGTATAAAATATTATCTAGGAGAACTCTTCTAGCCAATGATGACTATAGTATTCCTTTTTTGTAAGTAGTCTTCTTAGTTTGGAAAAGGGTTAAAATTATACCAAATAGATTTCCTTTCAAATCCACTTAATGAGTGTGAAAGATCCAAGTTCACTCAAAAATATTTTCATTTTTTTGAGAGTCGGAAAAGAGCTTAACCAAGACTCAGGGGGTTTCCCACAGGCAATGATCAGAATGCTTGTGAATAAGAATATGGGGTTCAAACATAAAGTCATTTTGGGACTACAAGGAACTTCCTGTCCTATGGAATAACTTCTGCATGGGCACCAAATGGAAGAAATGTTCTAACTAGGGAACCCATGTTTGGTAAGCCTCTACCACGTAAAAACAACACTTTTAATACCAGTAAGAAGGTTTTTTGTTGCTAATAAATGGGTTCATACCTAGGGTGTATGGATCACAGTCATACAATTATGAAAGAGTGAAAAACAAAGTGAAAACATATATTATATGCCGGTGAAAGTAGATATCTTCTGAAGGCATGAACGGGTGGTATGACGTTGGAAACCTCAAAAAATCCTAGACAAAACCACCCAAAATCAAGTCTTTCCACTGCACTATTAGTCCATAAGGTAAACAATTAGCACAAACTATAGGAAATGGGTAAAAAAAATTCTACTAATAGTAAAAATAGACCATTTTACCATACCATTTGAGTTTTTTCACCCACATAGTGCATTTTAGGCCATTTTTCTCATGATCTTCAAGTGTTTATTGTAGGAGCTACGATCAACGAAATCAAAAACCATATGGAATAATTCAGTTTTAGGATATTTAGAAACTTAGAAGTTAGTTAAGATGTACTTGGTCTAATGTGTCATCAGGTAAAAATGTGTTTCTTTAGTATGCATTAGTATGCATATGTAGTTAGGAAATACGATGGTCACGATATGTTCCTCACATAAAGTGATTTGAAGGTTCCTATTCTTCTTGATCTTAATTCCCATTGATACATGGATTAACACTCGATTGTTCCATCATCTTTATTTAAAGAACATGGAGGGTCATTTTCCGATGATCGATTGTGAGAAACTCTCTTGTAAAATCTCCCTCTAATCTTTTTCTTTTGCATTAATAAACTTCTCCAAGTGGTCGTGGATGTTACCGTGTAGGGGTTTTACCATGTCAAAACATCAATGTTTTGATGTTTGATATGGTTGTATGAGCGGTTACTGAAGGTTTTCATCCTCTGTTGGAATACCTGTGTTGTTGAACATGGTATTAGAGCCTGTTTGAATACTCGCTCTCATTATAGATCGAGATCTTGAAGTCGAGTTGTCTCATATAAAATTTCTTCCATTTTCATACATTTCTAGGCTAGGAGAAATATTTCATTGCATCGAGAATTATCATTTCAGTCATGAACACTTTTCGTTTCACTAAAAAATGTTTCCCTTTTCCCAGGATAGGAACATTTCAGTCAGATCCAGAGGTATGAAGCCTGAATATGCCATTTTAATCTTTTTGCAGAGTATTATTTTGGTTTTATTTATGTTTTATATTATTTGTTTATAGGTTGCTACTCTTTAATATCTATGTATGCTCTTTTCCCTGCACCCTGTGTGATCTCTGGAAATCAGAAACAGATAGGAAAATTTGTATTTTCTGGGTAAGCTAACCGAGATATAACCCTTGTTGTCATTGAGAAGTGAAAATTTTTTATTGTGTGAAAAGAGTTTTTTTTTAACATGATCTTCAAGGCCATCTTCCACCACCACCACCACCACAACAACAACAACAATCCTCTTTTTAAACAAAATAATATGTTTTTCTAGCCCATTTGGTTAAAAGTTGTCTTATTAAGTTGGAGGTCTTGAGTTCAAGTCTCTCTTTTTGTTACCTTTTTAAAAAAAAGTTCATGCTCAATTGTAAAGTGTATTTCACTTCAATTATAAAAGTGAATCACTATAAATAGCTTTAATATTTTATTTTAGATTTATTTATTTTGCATGCGACTTTTCTTTCATAAAGTAACTTCATTGTAAAAGTGGTCACCACTTCTTTTTATAAAAGTGAGTTACCTCATAAAGAAACTTACACCACCACATGGTCCTTTGGTTACCATTTATGCATTTTTTTAAAAAGGGCATAACCTTCACAACCAAAGTCCGTTTTTAGTGTCATTTTTTTAAATCACCTAATTTTTTGAGATATTTCCATCAAGATTATCAATTTTTGTTTTTAAATCCATATTATCTACATATTTAATGTGTCTTCTTTCAATAATATTTTTCTTACTAGCACCAAGCACTTCCAATCGAAATCTCATATGGAGGATTTATTAAGAAGTAAGGGGTTGTACCAGATTACCTTCGAAAATGAAAAAGAACCCACTGATGTTGATACAAAACTCAAATGGGCTAATAGGAGTGATGAAGGACATGGACTAATCATAATTTCCATGTCTCCTTATCTAAGGTTCCACCTTAAAGAAATTGATTACCCTCATGAAGCTTGGGGAAATATTGAATCTTTGTTTGGTAAATTCAATATTATTCAACCACAAAAGTTAGAAAATCAAGTAGTGACTTTAAGTCGAGGTGATTTTTGTTACATTGGAGACTATATATCTAAGTTTAAAACACTCAAAATTTTATGTGAAGAACGTGAGATAAAGATGGAAGAAGAGAGTTTCATGCATCTTATTCTTTCTAAGCTAGGTAGTGCATATTATGTGTTTCTATCTACCTTTTATGCCATGAGAGAGACTCTAGGGAAATCTTATCAAAAACCCACTCTTGAGTACTTTTGTGCAAATTTTATTAGAGAGGAAGAGAAGATTGTATAACTTGGAGTGATCAACACTGAGGGTACCTCCAACAAATCCTTATTCACCCAACATAAATATAAACTGAAGAATCCTAAGAAGCAACATCCTCGCTACAACAACAAGGAATAGAAGGGTCCCAAACCCACTCAAACAACTTCATCTTGTGAAAAAGGAGAAAAATATAAAAATAATAAGACTGACAGACATTTCAACTTTTGCGATAAAGATGGTCATGATGAGTCCAATTGTTTCAAGAAGATGGAAACTTTAGAAGTAGAAATGAAGAAGCACAACATGAGTATTGATTCTACTTATTCTTCTTCTTCTCAGGGACATGCACTTTTTGCTTCTAGTTTCTCCTTCAATACAACTTACACTTATTCTTCTGATGAGTGACTTATTGATTCTGGAGAATCTTATCATATATCTAAGGATAAAGACATATTTTATGCTCTAAATGAATGTAACACCAAGAAAATATTTGTTGGTGATGATATATCTCTTAATGTTGTGGGATTTGGAACAATTCAAGTAGATAATGGTCATTTTAATGATGTATTATGTGTTCCAAGTATTTCTTGCAACCTTATATCAATATATCAAATCACTCATTTAGGTGAAGGTAAAACT
>ML796636.1:173555-222339 GCA_009831015.1 Picea engelmannii
AGTCCCTCAGGCCTTTCCACTACCCTCCAAGGCTTCCAACATAGGTTGGACATGATATCTCTAGATTGGGACCTCAACATGAAATCATCCTAACAACGAAAAAATTATTTCCATTGACGAATTTTGAGTAGAACGTTTGTGACATCCTCAAATGCTCAAAACAAGTTATTTGTTGTGTTAAAAAAAAATTTCAGTTTTTGGAAATTTATATTTGAATTTTTGGAATTTTTGGATGCATGTAATTATTATTTTCATGACTATTGGGAAATTCTTTGACTTGTCAATTGTTCTTTTTTTATGGACACGTGTATGAGAAAAATATTTTAATAAATTAAATGTTGGAAAACAAGTGGAACAACGAGGTTAAAAACAACTAACTATGACTCCATGAGTGGGGAACATGTTTTAGTTAACTCAGAGCTAATCTTTACAAGTGTTAGAAGTTGAGTTTTGTCACTAACAGCCCCTAAAAATAAGATACTTGTAAATATGATAATTTCCCAAGGAGGGAAAGGAATGGAAAGTCCTAGGACATGGAAAAATTATATATACAACATATTTGGAAGGAATGACACTGCTTAGTATGTTGGGGAAATGTGTGTTTGTTTTTATGAGCACATATGGTGTTAGGAAAATGATTTTCTGAACTGAGAGACAATGGCTAAGGAGATATGCTCAATTTTCCCTTATGAAGTCATGGTCAGGATAGGGGGTGATCAAAAAAAGTAATTGTGGTTATTTTGAATGTATGGTTGGGTGAAACGTAACTATTCCATTTTTTTTCCTAACATTAAGGATGTGATTTATTTTTATGAATAATTTATTGTTAGTATACAACTACAAAATTATAAGTATCTTATGGTTTATGTTGCATATATATATTCAAGTAGCTACGTAATGGTGGGTATGCTACATAATTACTTTTATGCTACAAAATTATATATTTTATGCTGCAAAAATTTCATGAATGATACATAATTATATATAGTACATAATCAATTCTTTGATATATGCATGCATTTTATTTAAATTACTACATAATCGTTCTTTGATATATGCATGCATTTTATTTAAATTAAATGGATCTCCTTTATTACATAGATTATGGAATTACACATTTTTTACGTTATAATTATGAGGAAGGAAATATTAATAGAACTTGCATAAGGTTGTGAATCATTAGACTCTAGAATTACTACATAATCGTTCTTTGATATATGCATGCATTTTATTTAAATTAAATGGATCTCCTTCATTACATAGATTATGGAATTACACATTTTTTACGTTATAATTATGAGGAAGGAAAAATTAATAGAACTTGCATAAGGTTGTGAATCATTAGACTCTAGAATTATCATATAAAAGTAATGCACTTTGGAGAGCAGAGACATTATGGAATTACGCATTTTTTACGTTATAATTATGCGGAAGGAAATATTAATAGAACTTGCATAAGGTTGTGAATCATTAGACTCTAGAATTATCATATAAAAGTAGTGCACTTTGGAGAGTAGAGGTATATTAGTGCGCTCTTATTTCAAACCACAGTAAAAATGCACGCAACGTAAAATAGGAAAACATCCCTCTAAACAAAGTAAAGCGAACATATTTAAAACCAATTAGAAATCAAAAGCATTTATATAATATATCAAGGTGCATATACAATGCTGGGTAGTAAATCCAAAAAAAGGTTTAATCGAGATCTCACATCTAAACATTAATCTTGCAAAGAAATTTACAAGCGACAGTCTTGATTGTTTTTAAGAAGAAAACCTTAGAAGATTTCCTATAAGCTATATAAAATTAAACCAATGGTTTTGAAAAGTCTGTGCATGAGTTACATAAAATGTTTGGAGAAACAAAAGTGAACTCAAGTCTTTTTGATATGTTTAAAAGAAGAATCTCGGTAAAAGACCCATTAGCGGAACACCAATATATTTTGGGCGGAATAGAGACCCCTTTCGAATCGTAATCATTCATATTCAATCTCTAAACAGAAAACAAGAAAGATGTTACTGTGTCATTCAAATAATGTTAAATTGAAAAGTAAGGAAAAAAAGAGAGATCGAAAACTTATCTCTGTTATGGACTAAGACCGATCATCCTTTCCTTGACGATATGAATTTAGTCTGCGATCTAAGGGGAGATATATCCTCGTAGAAAACTGATGGGTTCCCTTGCAGTTCAAGGAGAGACCCATCATTAGTTTCATAATAATTGAAATTCGAAAAAATAACAAAGAAATAACTTATATAAAATTTATATATAAATGAAAAATCGTATGTACAGAAAGTTTCCCTTGCGAATTATAGTGGAGGATGTTATTAGATAGGGAAATTATAAATAAACTAATCATAGTTGTTTTTCTTCAAACAAAACTTCTTGTTGATAGTTTAATCTTCACCCTTGTAAATTTCATAGGCTGAAAGGAAGGATTCGGGAATGTAAACAAAGGGAAAGAAAGGTCTTTTATTTTATTTTACTCTATATATAAAATAACCAACAAATTGAATACTTCGTATAAACTTGTCAAATGGGACATAGTTACCCTAAGCAAAGTTTTGTTTTCAAAAGGGGAAATTACATTTTCTTGAACTTACTGTATGATAATAGTTACAGAAATATAGTAGAAACCAACAAAAGTGTAAACGGTATTCTGGCTACAAGTTAACGTTCAAACTTACAGTTCTTTCACTCTTCTAACGAAAATAAATTAGTGTGAAACTGGTGATAAGCAGTACTAAATCTAGTACTGGAACTTGGAGATTATGGAGGCGTTTATTTTTTTTTAAGAAAAAAATAATTAAGAGAAGAACGCTTACACAAGCTTAAGGGAATGTTACCACATATTTAGTAATCTTCAAGGGGGTGAATTATTTTTCTTACCTTCAATAACAACTAGCTCATTTCCTCATCGTACAATGATTCACTGGCATTGAAAGTATTTGGGGTTTAACTCGTAAAGCAGATTCATCCGTCCAGAAGATAAGACCAGAATTCTAGGGATTAGAAAGTTACATAATGAAATGATGTCTCAATGGACCAAATATTGGGAAAACATTGCAAGTTGCCTCATTCCAGAAAGTGTTGGATGCCTCGATCCCTCCACTCACACCATGTGACGTTGGAAAAGGTGGAACGACGGGACTAGCCAGATATTTGTGATGGGAGACGGGAGTAAAGACAAATATTATAAAATATAATAATCCTCTTCCTCGAGTATTGTTTTAAATTAAGACGTCCCAGCAAAAGCGTTAATACCAAGCCACTACTTCTAACGGTTGAATAGTGCTACCTACTCACAACGCTATGGGGTTGACAGTTGTGCAAGACGTTTCATGGATTGATAGTTATGGGATTATGCACCTCTTTTTAATGTTAACCTCATTTAAAATTATAATAAAACTATAAGTATGATACCCCTCGTATGTATGGTTTTCGATTAATGTTTATAACCCAATTCCGTCGACAAGGGTTTGATGGATTTAATGTCTTTACCTTAGCGATTCAATTGTATAGGAAAAGGATGCGCTCTTGAGAACTCCTTGGTAATAGGAATTATGACAAGAAACAATATATATTTATATAGTAGAGAAAACTCGGTGAAATATTAAGGAAAACTCCACGATGACTTACAAAGAAGTTTTATTAAAAGGTTAGTAGCGTGTGAAGAGTGTAAGAGTTGAATTCCATTTATAATATTGAAAGCGAAACTTTATTATCTTAATGTCTAAGTTAACATGTGGTAATAGTCTTAATGGAATTAAAAAGGTATTGACAAATGCTCATAAATAATTATATAGATTACTTCTTAGAGCATATCTAGTTCAAGGAAGAATCAATTAAGAACATATCCTTATGTTTCACCTGAACATAGATTTTTTTGTTTTATGGAAACTTGGGTATGTTACATATGTTGGTTACAACATTTAGGCTTAAGGGAAACACCATAAAGTTATTTCGTTAAGGGAAAAATTTAAGAAATAATATTTACTGTTACAAACAGACCTTCTCCAAATTTTCTTTGATAAAAATGTCAATGGAGAATGGAGAAGGAGGCATACATGAGAGATACAACAATCAATAGATTCCTAGAAACCCAAAACATCACGGTGAAGGAAGCTCAACCACCCAAGTGTTGGAAACGATGAGGAATCTTATTGTGGAATTGCAAGTGTTTAAAGTTGATAATGAAAAGTTAAAGAAATCTAAGGAAGATCAAAACGAAATTAATGAAATGTTGTTATGTAATATAGAAATAGAGAAGAGTCTAAGTAATAATGAGATGGAAGAGGAGGTGAGTAAAAAATCCTCAAAAAATTCTAGTCATGAAACATAAAGAGAAAACAACTCTTTTAAGGACACACACGTGACAGAAAACAAAGCATCTACAGGAAAGCAGAGAAAACAATTGGATCACTTGGAAGGTGAATTCAAAAAGATAAATCCCTCCACTTTTGATGGCGAATAAAATACTAGTGAAGAAACTGAATCCTCGTTGTTAGACATAAAGAAATACATTCAGATTTATAATTATTCTAGTAATATGAAGGCTAGAATGGCCATTTATAAATTAGAAGGGAGGGATAGTTTATGGTGGCAAGATCTGAAACTAGCTAAAGGGTTGAAATAGAAAATAATGGAATGGTCAAAATTCAAAAATAATTTCAAGAAACAATCCCTATCGAAAAGTTATTATGAAATAAAAACTAAAGAATTTTATGAATTGTGACTAGGAAAAATGTCTATGGATGATCTAATTAATAAATATTTAGATCTGTTGAGGTTTGTGTACTATATCAAAGAAGAATAAAAAAAGATTCAAAGGTTCTTGAGCTATCTACAGAGTCTTATAAAGACAAAATTGAATTTGATAATCTTAAATCTTTGAATGAGGTATTTAGTAAAGCCACAATGTGTTATGAACAAAATAAACAAATATCTAAAACTCAGAAGGCATGGAAAGATAAGAAGCAAGATAGATTGAGTCCACAGAAGAAAGGCTTAAACATCCCCTTACCGTAACATGGCTAAAGGATTACAAAGGAATGATTATCCCTCTAGCACATAACATGCTTAGGTGCGAAATAAACCAGTTAATTTGCGATTCAAGAAGATAGTGGACAATCCTAGAGAATAGTTGAAATGTTGGGAGTGTGGAGAACCCCATGTGTGGAGAAACTGTCCACAATTAAACCCATCAATTAAAAATTCAGTCCACAATCTACAAGAATCTTCAAAAATTCGAGATATTGGCAGAAACATTCATAAAATCAATGCAGCTTTGGATGGTAGACAAGCACATCATCAATCCACTATTGCAGAAGTTGAAGGTAAAATTCTTAACAACAATGTATATATACTAATCGATCGAGGAGGTAGTTTAATTAATATTACCCCTAATATTACCCCTAGTAGAGTAGAACGAGATAAAGAAGGTAAAACATGTTAAATGTTGGTTAGTACACTTAGAAAAGGGGACAAAAAGAAAGGTAACATAATTCGTTTCTAATTGTGAACTACGTTTAAGTGTCAGAATAAAAATTTAAATTTAAACGTGCTACATTTAGGTTCGTATGACATAATTATTTGAATGGACTCATTACAAAAGGCATAAAGTGATTTTGAACTATTATGAAAATTCATTTGTGTATGAGAATGAAAATAATACATCAAGAACAATAAAAAGGAATCAAAAATTTGTTTTTGTTAGACATATATTAGCAATGCAATTCAAGAAATGTATTAGTAAGGGTTGCAAAGTGTATACTATTCAAGTAACTAATATTTTGGAAAGTGAAAGAAAACCACAATTTGCAGTCCTTCATGGATTTAAAGATGTATTCTTAGAAGAGATACTGAAACTACCTCTAAAGAGAGAAATAGATTTCTCTATTGATCTACTACTTGGATCTGTCCCTGTATCAAAGGCACCTTATAGAGTGAGTGTTCCTGAGTAACAAAACTGAAAATTCAATTACGGTAATTATTAGATAAATAATACATCAGACCAAGTGTTTCACCATGGGGAGCACCAGTTTTATTTGTTAAAAAGAAAGATGGAACATTAATATTCTGCATTGATTATCGTCAATTCAATAAAATGGTGATTAAAAAAAATACTTTTTACCTAGGATCAATGATCTATTTGACCAGGTTGGAAGAGAAAAAATACTCTCTAAGCTAGACTTGAGATTTGGTTATCATTACATGAGGATAAAGGATGAAGACGTAAACAAAACAAAAATTATAACATGTTATGGACATTATGAATTTGCAGTGATTCTGTTTGGACTTACTAATGCACCAACAACTTTTATGTTCTTGATGAACAATATATTCAACAAGTATTAGGATAACTTTGTATTAATCTTTATTGATGATATAACAATCTATTCAAAAACTGAAGAAGAACATGAACAACATTTGAAAATAGTGTTACAAACTCTAAGAGAGAATAAATTGTATGTTAAGTTCGATAAATGCAACTTTGAACAAAGGAAGATAGAATATTTAGGACATGTAATATGAAATACGGTATTGTAGTAAACCCTTAAAAGATTCGAGACATTATGGAATGGCCTATTCCTAAAGATGTGATGCAGGAGCATCGCAATGACATCAAAAAGGAGTAGACGTGGAATTAAAATTGATGCCACAACACATCGAGGGAGCCAAATCGACATTAACCACCTTAGTAGCGGTGTAGATATTTTGGTTTATTATTAATTTATTTTGGTTGTGTAAAACTGGTCCACTATTTGAAATGATAGAATCAATGTAAATCCTTACACTTATAGATGTAGGATAAATGCCCACAATAGTCATTAGATTGTATTAAGTTGGTAGAGTAGGTAACCACCTGAACAAAGAATATGTAATAGTATTTAGGTAGGAGGAAGGAGAGTGAAAACGTGTTGGGTCTTTAGAAAAAATTTCAGTTTGCGCTTGTAAGAGATACCAACTGTATTTATGTTTTCTCTTTGAAATTGACTAGAACAAAGAAAAAATGAACCACATACACATAGTGATATTTGTTATGGCTTGACTGTGTTGTTATGCGTTTTGACTCTGTTGTTATGTGTTGTGAATGGATGATGCTTATTTTGTATGAATGAACAAGGGAATGAATTCAATTATTTCTCTTCTCTAAGATTATGCAAGGAGTGTTGATTAAGGTTGGTTGTCATTGATGTCAACAACCCTTGAAGAAATCCCAGTAGCACAAAGGTTTGGGTAATGGACCCAACTTTGTTTGATGTAAATATGACTTGTTCTTTTCTTGTCATGGTTGATAGTAAGTAGAAATGGATGAGCTCCAAAGTGGTCCCCTTATGGTGAAAGCCCTCACGGGAAGACGCTTTGCGAATTAGGTTATCCTAGAGGTATGGTTACAGAACCCATGCTTATCTGTGGAATAATGACATGAAGGTCATTGAATTTGTCAATGAAACTATCCTATATGGATAGTTCTTGTCATTCCATTTCTTGTGGTATGTGGAACGTCACATAACTCCTCACGGTTAGAGAGTTATGGCCATGAGAAGTTGGAGAACCCAGGTTTGGGTAATGGACCTAAGTTTGTTTGATGGACAATGGTATGAGTTTTGATATGTTTACAAGTAATACTATTCTATATGGATGGTACATGTCATTCCATTTATGGTGTTATGTGGAATGTCACATAACTCCTCACGTTTTGAGATTTATGGCCTTACGAAGTTGGAGGACCCTATTATGTCATCGAGAAGCCCCAAAAGGTCAAAGTAGTGAAGGTGGTTTAAGAGATTTTAGAAGGTAAATAATCAAGTGAAGTGATGAGTGTACTATAATTCAAAGTGAATACAAAATAAATTATTTAAATAATAAATTTAATGGAGAAATTAGAAGTGGGTTAATCCTAAAATAAGGAAAGTGGGTAAAGTGACCTAGAAGATGTTTTTAAGGAAGCTACTTGGAGAGCATAAATAGGAGGCAAGGTTCTCTAATTTTAAACACACTTGAGAATATTGAATACTTATAGGTGTCTAAGGTAACCAAAGGATATATAATCTTAATTTATAAGGAAATTGAAGAAAAGAAGGCCGAAATTCAAGGAAAGATAAATTCTTTTGATGATGCTTTCTAAGGTATGTTTTTTTCACGGCATCTCACCATTTTCGCAATAATGTTTTTTCTAGAATTATTCAGACCACAGAATTTCTATGCCATTGAGAAAACATATCCATTTATATGTGGTAAAAAATTCATCTTGTGGGTCATTGTAATTTTGGAGTTCCACTCTATGGAAAATACGGTTTGTGGCTAGTCGTGAAACTAGTCAAAAACATGTGTTTCGGGTAAAAAAATCATAACTTCTTCATAACATATCCAAATTCAGTAAGACCAAATGTGTTGGTTATAGTACAATATTTAGTATTCTGTGTAATAGTTTTAGATCAATTCAATGAACATTCCATGCAGGTCACGCTCTACATGGTCGCTCTCTAGAATAAGCCATAATTCAACAAGGTGTGCCATTTTTGCTATAACTCCTTTTCTGAGAGGTTCCAAGTAGTGACACCTGGAGGAATTGCATAAAACACACTAAATAACAATGTTTATCAGTTTCAGATATTTATTCATTACAGGTACAAAGTTATGATTATTTCAAGTTAGGGTTGTTGACAAATCCAAAACTAGTCTTCTGAGACTAATTAAACGTTTGATGAAAATGCTAGTATCTTGTTGTTAAATTTAAGGATGGTTTGCAGGTATGTGATCATATACACAATGTCTATTATATAATTACAAATTATATTTGGATGATTAAATTGATGAGGGATTTTGGTTGAGGTACAAGTTGGGTACATGGTTGAGACAAGTAGTTGATGAGTTGGCACATACATGAGGTGTATAGTTGATGATGTTGGTAAATATTGATGATTCATAGTTGAGGAGTACTTGACATATGATTGGCACATGGTTGGTTGCAGTTTTTTATGCTACAGGTTGATTACAGATTGTTTGGTACGAGTTGGTGCATGGTTGATGCACTTGTTTATGGTACAGGTTGATTACAGGTTGAGGTACAGGTTGATGCATGGTTTAGGTTTATTGGTAAATGTTTACATTGGTATATCTCATAGTGATAGTGTGAAAGTGGTTCCATCATTCTACTTCTACTTCAGGGTAGTTGGACGGGGCAAGGAAAGGTGGTTGTAGCCACCTTTTGATTGTAGTTGGATAACATAGGAGGTTGTAGACTCCTTTTGGATGTATATAGAGAATTGGAGAGTTGGATCTTCCCTTAAGTTGTAGCCTGACAAAATAGGGGCTTGGAGCCTCCTTCTAGTTGCATCTCGAAAAAAAAGGAAGTTGGTGCTTCCAATGAATGTAATTCTTCAAGACATATAAGAAAAATCATTCCCTGGTTTTCTCCCGATTTGGGTTTCCATGTAAAAAACTGGTGTACTGTGTATGTGTGTGATTGTTCATTTCTTATTGCTCATTATTGGATAATAATTCTACATTAATATAACACTTGGATTATTTGGAGAAAAAAGGACTATAATTACGCTATTACTGATTCACCCCCCCTCTCAGTAATCCAAAAATTGGTTTCATAGCAGGTTCCTTTAGAAATCAATTTAACCACTGAAAGGTACATCATGGAGAGTACCAACTTTTATAAAAATGGAATACCACAATTTGATGGACATAAGTATGATTTTTGGAGCATAAGGATGAAGACATATATACTCACACAGAGACTTCAATTTTGGCAATCAATTATAGATGGATACACAACACCAACAATTCCACCAATGGATGACAAAGAAGTGAAACTCAGTGAGAATAATTCCAAATCCAAAAATACACTTTTGAATGGTCTCAGTGATACGGTACTCACAAAAGTTGCACATTGTAAATCCTCTAAATATATTTGGGACAAGATTCAAAATATTTATCAAGGAGATACAAAAGTGAGAGCAACAAAGCTTCAAACTTACAGAGGTTAGTTCAAACAACTAAAAATGACAGAAGATGAGAATATCACAACCTACTTCTTACGAGTAGATGAAACAATGAATGCAATCATAGGATTTGGACAAGAAATCGAAGAATCTGTAATTGTTCAAAAGGTACTAAGATATCTTCCTAGGAGATTTAACCCTGAGTTATCAACACTAGAAGAAAGATCATATCTAAACTTAATAAGCATGGACGAACTGCATGGATTTTTCACCGCATACAAAATAAGAACTGAACAGGAAAATACAGATGTAAAAGAAGCAGCCTTCAAAGCATCCAAAAGATTAAATCAAAATAAAAAAGAAGAATATAGAAGAAATTTTGACGACTCGGAAGATCATGAAGAAGTGGGCAACTTCATCAAAAGACTGATCAAGGGAACCGACGTTAGATATAGAGGTAAGCTTCCTTTAATTTGTTTTAATTGTGATAGTATTGGTCATTTTGATAACTAATGTCCTCATAAGAAAAAGAGAAATGATGAAGGTTACTCAAAAGGGAAACACACATATAAAGGTAAAAGAACTACAAAGAAAGTATTCAAGAAAATCTTATGCACCAAAGAAGACATCTCATCATCAGATCAAGATGAAGTCAGTGACCATGAGACATGAAGAGTTCTATTCATGGCAGTAAAAGACTCTGACAGAGAAGACTCCGAAGAATAATATGAAGAAGCTGAAGAAGAATGTGAAGTAGTCGAATAATAAATTGAAGAGGCGAAGTTGACTTTTGAGAAGAATTACTTTGTTCCATAGAAGTTATCGGAAGATAAAAGAAGAAGAACAAGAAACTACAAGCAGAACTAGACAAAAAAGAAGACACTCAAGAACTAGAACAAATGATCACAAAATTTAAGGTTCAAATAGAACAAGATAAAATAATTGAAGAAGCACTCAAAGAACAAGTAGAAGAAAAGGACAGGATCATTGGAAACTTAGAAGTAGAGATTGTCACATTAAGAAAGGATATTCAAAAGAAAAATATGCAAAATAGCTCAAAAGTTTTGGATGACATTATCAACAGTCAAAATTATCATTTTGAGAAGACCAGACCTAGATACAATCAAATAGAAAAGGGATCAAGCTAAAAAACAATAGAACAAGAAACATATCCAAAAATCTATGCAAAAACAATCAAAGGGGATAGGAAGATATACAAAGAAGATTACAGGGACACTCCTCCACTGAGAAGATTCAGATTTCAAAATTAGCAACCGACATATAGACCTCAAGAAGAAGAAGGATTCACAAGAGAACCTCCTTTCAGAAGATCCTCAACTCCTGGGTATCAAACTATATTTTTCAGTTTATGTTATGCATGTAATAATTTTGGACATAAAGCTGTGAATTGCAAAGATAACAACAGGAACAATAACTACTTTGAGAGTAATACACAAAGGGGTTATCCAAGAAGGCCTAGTGAAACACAGAGAAGAAGTTACAACAGGTTTTAATATTTGAGCAATGAAGTGGAATGTTACAAATGTAACAATTTTGGACATATGGCCAAAGATTGCAGAATGACATTCCTTCCTAAAGAACCACAATAGAATAACAACAATGATAGACATTAACCTCATAAAAGAACATAGATAAGAAAGAAGGACCACTATAGCAATGAAGAATGCACACTCGCTCTACAAGCTAAATAGAAGAAACATGGTTGGTATGTTGACAATGGATGTTCAAAACACATGATAGGTGATAGAGACAAGTTTATTACATTACGAAAGGAAAGAGATGGATCATTCTCCTTCAGAAATGATGATTCAACCAAAAACATTAGAAAATGCACAGTCTGAATTGGGAACAAGAATGAAAAGGCAGAAAATGTTCTACTAGTAAAAGATATGAAACATAATCTTCTAAGTGTGAGTCAAATGTGTGACCAAGGTCATAAATTTATTTTCAATTCATAAAAGTGTTACATAAGAAAAGAAGGCTCATGGAAATTGGTCACTACATCTGCAAGAACTTCAAGCAACATATATGTGTTAAGCGAAACTAGAAACGAAAAGTGTTGTCTAGGAAAGAAAGATAAAAGTTGGCTATGGAACAAAAGAATGGGTCACATACATTTTGATAAACTTATCAAAGTCAACAAAAGAGAAGCAGTCAAAGAAATGCCCCAAATCATTAAACCAACCAACGCTTTATGCAAGCATTGTGAACAAGGAAAGAAAACAAAGAGCAGGTTCAAATCAAAGGAATATTCAATGACAAGACCACTGGAATTTGTGCTTAGTGATCTAGTTGGACCAACTAAAACCAAGGGATTAAAAGTGATCATGGAATAAAAAGGTAATTCTCCATTGCTAGGACACCTCAACAAAATGGAGTTATTGAAAGAAAGAACAAGACAGTACAATAAATGGCTCAAACAATGCTAATGGATTCAAAATTGACAAATATTTTTTGGACACAGGAAATGCATATAGCAGTTCATATTCAAAATAGAGTTATGCTCAGAAAAAAACACTGACAAAACGCCATACGAACTATGGAATGGAAAACCAACAAATGTAAAGTACTTCAGATTTTTTGGAAGAAAATGCTATATCAAAAGAGAAGATGGAGGAATCGGAAAGTTTGACTCTCGTTTGGACAAAGGTGTACTTGTTGGTTACTAAAGTACAAGGAAAGCATACAAGTGTTACAATCTAAGATTAAATAAAGTTCTGGAAAACATCATCGTGACAATTGATGAAATAGGCAGACCATAATAAAATTAAGAAGAAAATAAATCAATGAAACAACCCTTAGAAGAAGAGGCAGAAGATGAAAAATAAGTAGAAGAGGAAGATGAAGAGAATACGACAGAAGTAGAAGAGCAAGTTCAGTAAGTGTCTCCAAAGACACCTAGTAGACAAGTACAGAAGAATCATCCTTCATATCAAATTATCATAAACAAAAATGAAGGACTTGAAACTAGAAGAAAACTTTGTTCAACATAACAAACTCACCTAGCAATCTTATCTCTAATTGAACCAAACTATTTTGAAAAAGCCAACAAGGACAAATTTTGGAGAAAGGCCATTGATGAAGAATTAGATAAAATAGAGAAAAATGACTCTTGGGAACTGGCTCCAAGACCAAAGAATAAGAATGTGATTGACACAAAGTGGGTCTTCAGAAATAAATTGAATGAGCATGACCATGTTACAAGGAACAATGCTAGATTGGTATGTAAAGGATATGCACAGGTTGAAGGATTCGACTTTGAAGAGACATTTTCCGCAGTTTCCATAATGGAAGCAATCTGTTTGCTTTTAGCTTATGCATGCTCTAAAAATATTAAAATGTATCAAATCAATGTAAAATCATCTTTTCTGAATGTGGAACTTGAATAAGAAGTCTATATTGAACAACCAAAAGGATTTCAGTTGTCAGAAAACACAGATTATGTGTGTAAACTAAAAAAGGCCTTGTATGGTCTAAAAGAGGCTCCGAGAGCATGGTACTCTAGATTGGATAAGTATCTACAATAGGTAGGGTCCAGAAAAGGAAGTGAAGACAACAAACTCTACATCAAGGTAAGTCAAGGTGATATTTTATCAATTGAAGTTTATGTTGATGATTTTATTTTTGGTAGTGATGATGACAGGTTAAGCCAGAAATTTGCAAAATATATGCAGAATGAATTTAAAATGTCATTACTTGGAGAACTATCCTTCTTTCTCCAACTTCAGATACGTCAAAGCAACCAAGGAATTTTTATTTCTCAAACCAAGTATATCAGAGAAATGTTGAAGAGGCTTGGAATGGAACATTGCAAACCAGTTATACTCCCATGCAAACCAGTTGCAATTTGAGCAAAGATGATCACTCGAATTCTATAGATCAGAGGTAATACAGGTAAATGATTGGCATCCTACTATATGTGACAGCATCTAGACTAGATGTAATGCAGGCAGTTGGACACGTGGCATGATTTCATGCATCACCAAAGGAATTACATGTATGAGCAGTGAAGAGGATTTTAAGATATCTCAAAGGAAGAAAAGAGTTTGGATTATGGTATCCAAAAGGAAATCATCTATCACTTATTGTCTACATAGATGCAGATTGGGTAGGTTGTATTAATGACCAATGAAGCACTAGTGGAGAAATATTCTACCTGGGTGAGTGTTTAGTATTATGGCTAAGAAAGAAACAATCATCAATATCCTTATCTATAGCTGAGGCAGATTATATTGTAGCAGCATCATGTTGTACACAGGTTCTTTGGATGAAACAAACTCTGAATGATATACAAGATGAGTATGATGTGCCCATTCCGATCTATTATGATAATACAAGCACCATTAGTATCTAGAAGAACTCGGTGATGCATTCCAAGCTAAAAAACATTCCAATCAAGTATCACTTTCTACAGGATCAGGTTGCAGAAAAGAACATCAGAGTTAAGTATGTGGGCATAAAAGAACAAGTGGCAGACATATTTACAAAATCACTTCCACGGGAATCCTTTGAATATCTTCGCGAGAGACTTGGAGTTATTTATACTCCAAAATGAATTCTTTTTGAATTCTTATCTTATATGTCTTAGATGTACACAAGGAAGCACCATAAAGAGGAAAGTTTAGTCAGGGGGAGAAACCCCAGATGGAAAGATACATTTTCCATTGATGACAAAGGGGGAGAGATTCATCAGATGCAGAGGATAGAGGCATGGTTCCAGGGGGAGAAATGGTCATGGAGATACAGAGGAGAGAGGCATGTTTCCAGAGGGAGCATGAGTGATATGACTTCAATACTGCATGACATAATTTCAGTTTTTCATAAGAGTGTTGTCATCAATGCCAAAGCAGGATATTGTTGATTAAGGTTCGTTGTCATTGATCTCAACTCTTGAAGAAATAACGATAACACAAAGGTTTGGGTAATGGAACCAAGTTTTTTTTATGTAAATATGACTCATTATTGTCTTGTCATGGTTGATAATAAGTAGAAATGGATGAACTCCAAAGTGGTCCCCTTATGGTGAAAGCCCTCACGGGAAGATTCTTTGCGGATTGAGTTATCCTAGAAGTATGGTTAGAGGATAGATGGTTCTTTGTGGAATAATGAGATGATGGTCATTGAATTTGTTAGTGAAACTATCCTATATGGATATTGATTTTCATTCCATTTCTGGTGGTATGTGGAACGTCACATAACTCCTCATGGTTAGAGATTTATGGCCATGAGAATTTGGAGAACCTAGGTTTGGGTAATGGACCAAAGTTTGCTTGATGGATAATGGTATTAGTTTTGATATATTTTCAGGTAATACTATTCTATATCGATGGTACATGTCATTCCATTTGCGGTGGTATGTGTAATGTCACATAACTCCTCACGGTTTGAGAGTTATGGCCTTACGAAGTTGGAGGACCCTCCTATGTCATCTAGAAGCCCCAAAAGGTCAAAGTAGTAAAAGTGGTTTAAGAGATTTTAGAAGGTAAATAATAAAGTGAACTGACAAGTGTACTATAATTCAATGTGAATACAAAATAAATTATTTAAATAATAAATTTAATGGAGAAATTAGAAGTGGATTAACCCTAAAATATGGAAAGTGGATAAAGTGACCTAGAAGATGTTTTTAAGGAAGCTACTTGGAGAGTATAAATAAGAGGCATGGATCTCTAATTTTAAACACACTTGAGAATATTGAATACCTATAGGTTTCTGACGTAACCAAAGGATATCTAAGCCGAACTTCTCAGGAAAGTGAAGAAAATAAGGTCGAAATTCAAGGAAGGATAAATTATTTTGATGATGCGTTCTAAGATGTGTTTTTTTCATGGAATCTCACCATTTTCACAATAACATTTTTTGTAGAAGTATCTCTAGTAAAAAAATTATCTTGTGGGTCATTGTATTTTTGGATTTACACTCCACAAAAAATAAGGTTTGTGGATATTCCTGAAACTAGTGGAAAACAGGTATTTCAAGTAAGAACATCATAACTTATTCATAACATATCGAAATTCAGTAAGACCAAATGTGTTTGTTATAGTACAGTCTGTAGTATTCTGTGTAACAGTTTCAAATAAATTCAACAAATATTCCATGTGGGACACTCTCTACAATGTTGCTCTCTAGAATAAGCTAGAATTTAGCAAGGTGTGCCATTTTTTCTATAACTCCTTTTCTGAGAGGTTCCAAGTAGTGACACCTAGAGGAATTTAATAGAACAAACTAGAGACTATTGTGTATCATTTTCATATATTAATTCATTACAGGTACAAAGTTATGATTATTTCAAGTTAGGGTTTTTGACTAATCCAAAACTAGTCTTGTGAGACTAAAGAAACGTTTGATGAAAATGCTAGTCTCTTGTTATTAAAGTTAAGGAAGGTTTGCAGGTATGTGATCATATACACCAGGTCTATTATAGATTTACAAATCATATTTGTATGATGAAATTGATGAGGTATTTTTGTTGAGGTACATGTTGGGTACATGGTTGAAACAAGTAGTTGATGAGTTGGCACATACATGAGGTGTATAGTTGACGATGTTGGTACATATTGATGAGTCATAGTTGATGAGTACTTTACACATGATTGGTACATACTTGGTACCTGGTTGGCTGCACTTGTTTATGGTACAAGTTGATTATAGATTTTTTGGTACAGGTTGTTGCATGGTTGATGCACTTGCTTATGGTACAGGTTGATTATAGGTTGAGGTACAGGTTGATGCATGGTTGATGCATGGTTCAGGTCTATTGGTACATCTTTATAGTGGTATAGCTCAAAATGATAGTGTGATAGTGGTTCCATCATTCCACTTCTACTTCAGGGTGGTTGGATGGGGCAAGGACAGGTGGTTGTAAGCACCTTCCAGTTGTAGCCAGAGAACATAGGGGGTTGTAGCCTCCTTTTGGTTGTAGCTAGAGAATTGGGGAGTTGGAGCTTCCCTCAAGTTGTAGCTTGAAAAACTAGGGGGTTGGAGCCTCCTTCCAATTGTAGTTGGAAAATAGAGGAAGTTTGTGCTTCAAATGAATGTAATTCTTCAAGACATATAAGAAAAATCATTTCGTGGTTTTCTCCCAATTTGGGTTTCCACGTAAAACAGTGGTGTATTGTGTATGTGTGTGATTGTTCATTTATTATTTCTCATTATTGGATAGTAATTCTACATTGATATAACACTTGGAGTATTCGGAGAAAAATGATTATAATTACGCTATTACTGATTCACCCCCCCTCTTAGTAATTCAACAAGGAATGCATGTAGAGCACAAGGAGTGTGTGTGAAGAAGTATTTTTTTACTTAGAACATCAGAAGAGATAGTGGGGAGATTTCATATGCAAAGTGTGCATATTGAGTGCAAGGAGTACGCACAAGAACCAAATTGTTTTAAAATTTGAATGCTCGAGAGATTGAGTCAGAGTATGCCAGGAGGGCCTCAGGAAGTGTTTTGACAAAGACATAGAATGCAAGTGTGCGAAGGGCCGAAGTCAAGTTTCATTGATCAAGGTCAAGAGTAATAGTGGATTTAATCCTCGAGAAGAAATACTTAGAATAAATTCTAAGTTTTGAATACTTGAAGTGTTCAGAGAAGGAACGCGAAGATTGAAATCTCGAAGGAAGATCGAAGGTAGAGATTCATTTGGGAAGAAACAAAAATTTCTAAACCATTAGATTTCAGAGAAGCAGTGCACTAGTTAGTGTAAGGACTTATCAGAATTTCACAAGATCAAAGAAATTAGAAGAAGTAGAATCAAACCTTTCCAAACCTCGATATGAGAAACCCTGAAATCATTGGGACCGTCTGTTGAAGGGGAACATGGCAATATATTATCATTTCACTCACTAGCAGGTTCAAGAAGGTCAAAAGGTGGATTTATGGTGAATTCATGAAATCTCAATTCATGAAATAATCGTGGTTGTTCATCGAGGGCAGACACATAGCGACGGATCGATGTTTCATAAATTTGTGAATCAGGAATTTGGAGGTAGAAGGCTGCAAGAACTCACGAAATGCGAAATCGTGATTCGATCACGACCATTGGCTGAAGAACTTGTGTGGACCATTGATTTGAGGCTCCAAAATTTTTCAATTTCACATATCAGAGAATCGAGACAATGGAGGTGAACGGATTAGGAGTTCTCGATACGCGAAGCCCCCATGTACTCGGAAGGTCCGCCCCAATTTATAGCTAGAAGTCACATTGTTGGGCGTAAAGGGAGGAGCTAATATGAATCAATCCCTTGTTGTAGTTTCAGGACTCAAGAGTTTGAAGAACGACGCTTCAATTGAGTCATACCACCAATAATCGAAGTCATGATGTTCCTTTTCAGTTAAGTGTGTGGTCTCGGGCATGGTCACTTGGAGGAGACTGGTATTTTTGTGTTTGAGCACTCGAGCGGAAGTCTACAAAGACCTGTGGATTGTTACTGAAGGGTTCCAGTAAGGAATCAAAATATGTTTCAACTCGGCCTTGAGAATATCCTAAGACATGGAGGTCGCGCAACCCTTGGAGAGGAGGGGGGCTTGCACGAAGTTGTATCAGATCCTGAATTTTTTTTTAAGTTGAACTCAGTGTGTTGGAAACAGTTGAAGCGATACCGCGAAGACTACATACAAGACCACCTATAGAAAACTGTATTGTAGGAAGAGAAGTGAGAGAACTCCGCGCAAGGTTGGAAGCAATGGAAGTAATGCAAAGGAGAACACCTGCTGCTGAAGATTCCAATGATGCAGAAAGAGAGGAAATAGAGGTTGAAGAAATTATAGGGGAATATGCGGTTGAAGAACGCTTACTGAAATTTGTTGTGAAGTTGGGAGCTAGAGAGAAGATTGGTGTTCCAATATATGAAGGTAAATTGGATGTCTAAGAATATTGGACTGGATAAGGTCCCTAAATAAGTATTTCGACTATGAAGAGGTCGAGGAAGGAAGGAAGGCGAGACATGCTATCACCATATTAAAAGGGCATGCATCAATGTGCTCGGATGAACTGCAAGTAGAGAGAAGGAGAAAAATAAAACCAAAGATAAGTAATTGGGACAAGATGGTAGTCAAATTAAAAGCTAAATTAATACCTAGGGATTATCAGATAGAGTTATTCAAGAAATTGTAGAATATGAGACATAGAGGTATGACAATGAAAGAATATACCAAAGAATTTTGTAGGCTGAATATTAGGACTGGATAAAGAGAGAAGGATGATAAAAAAGTTGTCAGATATATAAATGGCTTGAGGTATGAAATTCAATATGAAATTAGTATGATAACTATGAGGACAGTGGAATATGCATATCAGATTGCATTGAAGGCAGAAGAAAAGTTGGTCAGAAAACATATCCAGTAGAATAGAAGCAGAGGTTTAAATAGAGGTAGGGGATTTGTTTATGATAAGGCACCAAAAGATAAGAATGATAATGAGAAACCATATGGTCTCTTTGAAAGAGGAGGAAGTTCTTAAATAAGACAGTTTGGTGGGAGAAATTATTTCCCTCGAGGAAGAGGAAGAAGTAGAGGATGTCGAGTTAAATGTTATGCTTGTGAAAAGATAGGGAATATGTCTTGGGAATGTCTTGAGAGGAAGAGAGGAGGAGGAGAAACACACATTTCTGAAGTCTAGAAGAATGTGGAAGAATAAGCAGTAGAAGGAGGACAAAATCTTGTGATGAGGAAAGTTTTTTTAAAGCTAGAGAAAGTAATAGAAGACTCAGTTTAATGAACGAGGTTGTTCAGGACTGCTTGTAAGACAAAGGACAAATTTTGCAAGATTAGAAAGTGGGAGTACTGGTAATTTAGTATCAACAGAGATGGTGGAGAAGCTGGATTTGGATACAACTACACACCCAAGTCCATACAAAGTATAATGGTTGCAGAAAGGACATCAATTAATGGTAAGTCAACAATGTAAAGTTGAATTTAAAATAGGAGGCTATAAAGATGAGATTCTGTGTGATGTGATTCCCATGGATGTTTGTAATATTTTGTTGGGGAGAACATGGAAGTTTCATAGGAATTTTATTCATGATGGGAGGAAAAATACTTATACTCTTGAAAAAAATGGTAGGACTCACATGTTGTTTCCAATAGAAGAGAAGAAAGAAAAGGAAGAATTCAGCATAAGAATACTTCTCATGAGTGGGAAGGAACTCTTCATGGAGGTGAAGAAATATTAGGAAATGCAATTTGTTGTAGTAAGGAAGCCAAGAGTTATCCTTACTAGTACTTCTATGGATGATTTAGCTGAAGAAATTCAAGATTTGATGGAGAATTATGTTGATATAGTAGTGAATGAGTTGCCTTACTCATTACCACCTATTAGGAGTATTAGTCGCCATATTGACTTGATTCCAAGAGCCAGTTTTCCAAATAAAGAAGCATACAGGTTGACACCTAGAGAGAATGAGGAAGTTAAGAAGCAATTTCAGGAGTTGTTCAATAAAGGTTTAGTCAAGGAAAGTCTAAGCCCATGTGCAATGCCAACTGTATTGAGTCCAAAGAAGGATGGAGGATGGAGACTGTGTACAAATTGTAGAGCCATCAACAAGATAACCATTAGGTATATATTTCCCTTACCCACGATGGATGATTTGATGGATTGTTTTAGTGGAGCAAGCTATTTTTCAAAAATAGACTTGAAGAGTGGATAACATCAGATAAGAATGAAAGAGGGAGATGAATGGAAAACAACATTCAAGACAAATGAAGGTTTATTTGAATGGCTAGTCATAACATTTGGATTGAAAAAAGCTCCAAGTAAATTTATGAGGTTGATGAATGAACCGCAGAAGGAATTCATAGGTAAATTTGTCATTGTATATCTGGATGATATATTAGTTTTCATCAAAATAGAGGAAGAACATTTAAAGCACTTGACATTAGTGATGAGGAAATTACAACAAGAAAAGTTGTTAATAAACTTGAAGAAAAGTTATTTTATGAAGACAAAGCTCATATGTTTGGGTTTTTTGATCTCTTCAAATGAATTCAAGATGGATCCAGAAAAAGTGAGAGCTATTAGAGAATGGTTGTCACCCAGGAGGATATTTGAGCTGAGAAACTTCCATGGTTTAGCAAGTTTTTATAGAAAGATTATCAGAAATTTTAGTGGTATATGTGCACCTATGATGGATAATGTGAAGAAGAAACATAAGTATTTTAATTGGAAAAAGGATGTTGAGTAAATTTTAGAGTCCTGAAAAAGAGGATAAGAGAACAACTAGTTCTGATTTTTCTAGATTTTGGAAAGACATTTCAAGTGGGGTGTGACACAAGTGGAATAGCCATTGGAGCAGTTTTGAGTCAACATAATCATCCAGTTTCTTATTTCAGTGTGAAGTTGAATGATGCTAAGGAGAAATATTCAACATATGATAAGGAATTTTATGTAGTGATTGAAGATTTGAAAAAATGGAGACATTATTTAATTCCAAATGAGTTTGTCTTGTATAGTGATAATCAAGCTTTGCAATTTATTACTAGGCAAGAGAAGTTGAATCAGAGACATCCTAAGTGGTTAGAATTCAAGTAGAATTTTAATTTTTTCATTAAACATATTTCTGGAAGTGCTAATAAAGTTGTATATGCTTTGAGCAGTAAAAGTTTGGTTATACAAGAACTTCAAGTGAAGACCTTAGGGTTTGATCACCTTAAGGAAATGTATCAGGAAGATTTAGATTTTAAGGAATCTTATAAATCATATGAAAATCCTTTGTTGAGGGATAAAAAATTGTGGTCATAATATTTGATCTAGGATGGATTGTTTTTTAAAGGAATCCAATTGTGCATACCAAGATTTTCAATGAGAGATAATTTGTTGAAAGAAAAACATAGTGGAGGTTTAGCTAGACATTTTGGTCAGGACAAAACATTTGCGCAGTTGAGTAGTTTGTATTATTGGCCAAGTATGAGATAATATGTGAAGAAGTTTGTAGATCGATGTAATATTTGTCAACATTCAAAGGGGAAGAGACAAAAAACTGGTTTTTATCAACCAATGCCTATTCCAGAAAGGCCTTGGGATGCAATTAGTATGCATTTTGTATTGGGATTACCTGGAACCTAGAAGGGAAGTGATTCCACATTTTTTGTGGTCGATATATTTTCCAATATGGAAAATTTCATAACCTGTGAGAAAACAAATGACACTACACACATACCCAATTTGTTTTTTAGAGAAATTGTGAGGTTACATGGATTATCCAAAAGCATAGTTTCGGACAGGGATACAAAGTTTGTGGCACACTTTTGGAGTACTCTATGGAAGAGGCTGGGAACTAACTTATATTTTAGTTCATCATATCACCCTCACACTGATAGAGAGACCGAGGTGGTGAATAGGAGTCTGGGAAATTTTTTAAGGAGTTTAGTTACTGAACAAGGTCATCAGTGGGATCAGATTTTGGCACAAGAAGAATTTTCATTTAACAATTGGGTTAATATAAGCAGTGGAAAAAGTCCATTTGAGATAGTATATGGAAGAAATATGAGCAGAGTTGCAAAATTGAGAGAATTGAAGCAAGATGAATTCAGGAGCGCTAGAGAAGAATATTTTTCTATAGAAATGAAAAGACTTCATGATCAATTTAAGAGGCAAATACAAGATAGTAATCAAAATTATAAGGATAGAGTTGATCAGAAAATAAGGGAAGTACAATTTGAAGTGGGAGATGAATTTTTAGCTCATTTAAGGAAGGAGAGGTTTCAAAGAGGAACATATAATAAAATGAAGATACAAAAGGTAGGACCATGCAAGATCCTCAGAAAATTTGCAGAAAATGCTTATGAGATTAAGTTGCCACACAATGTTGGGATATCACTGATATTCAATGTTGTATATTTGTATCCTTATAACAGAGATGATACAAGAGAATTGGATGATAAAGAAGATATTCAGTGGGAAGAACAAATGCCTACTCTAGAAAAACCTCATATGCAAAAAAATTCAGAACAGAGAGTTGGAAGGAAAACCAGAAGAAAGATGTATCCAGAATACTTAGCGAAATGGAAAGATCACCCAGTGGAAGATTCAAGTTGTGTAATTGAACTTGATATTTTGAAGCATGGAAGAATAGTGCGAGAGCTCATGGACATGAGTCCATGAATATTTTGGACATAGGAGTATGATGTAGGAGCATCGTAGTCAAATAAAAAAGCAGCATACATGGAATCATAATTGATGTCTCAACACATCGAGGGATCCAAACCAACGTTAACAAGCTTAGTAGTGGTGTAGATATTTTGATTTATTATTAATTAATTTTTGTTGTGTAAAACGAGTCCATCGTTTGAAATGACAGAATCAATGTAAATCCTTATACCTATAATGTATTGCAGGTGTAGGATAAATGCCCACATTAGTCAGTAGATTGTATTAAATCGGTAGAGTAGGTAACCACCTGAACAAAGAAGATGTAATAGTATTTAGCTAGGAGGAAGGAGAGAAAAAATGTGATGTGTCTTTAGACAAATTTTCAGTTTGCGCTTGTAGGAGATAGCAACTGTATTTATGTTTTCTCTTTGAAATTGAATAGAACAGAGAAAAATTGACCCACATACATAGAGTGATATTTTTTATGGCTTTATTGTGTTGTTATGCATTTTGACTCTGTTGATATGCGTTGTGAATGGATGATGTTTATAGTGTATGAATGAACAAGGGAATGAATTCAATTATTTCTCTTATGTAAGATTATGCAAGGAGTGTGTGAGAAGAAGTCTTTTTCGAATTAAAATCTTAAAAGAGATAGTAGAGAGATTTCATATGAAGAGTGTACATATTTAGCGCACAGAGTGCGCACAAGGACAAACTTGTGTTAAAGTTTGAATGCTCTCAAGATTGAGCATAGAATATGCCAGGAGGGCTTCAATAATTCTTTTGACAAAGACATAGAACACAAGTGTGCGAAGGGCCGAAGTCAATTTTCATTGATCAAGCTTAGGAGGAATAGTGGCTTTAATCCTAGAGAATAAATACTTATAATAAATTGTAATTTTTGAAGACGTCAAGTGTTCAGAGAAGGAACATATATATTGAAAGCCCAAAGGAATATTGAAGGTCGAGATCCATTTGGGAAGAACCAAAAATTTCTAAACCGTTAGATTTCAGAGAAGTAGTGCACGAGTTAGCGCAAGGACTTATCATGATTTCGCAAGGTCAAAGAAATTGGAATAAGTAGAATCGAACCTTGCAAAACCTCAATATGAGAAACCCCAAAATCATCAGGACCCTCCGTTGAAGGGGTACGTTGAAATAGATTATCATTTCGCTGACTCATAGGTTGAAGAAGGTCAAAAGTTGGAGTTGTGTTAAATTCGTGAAATCTCAATTCAAGAAATAATCGTGGTTGTTCATCGAGGGTGGACACATGGCAGAGGATCACCATTTCGAAAATTTGTGAATCGGGAAATTGGAGGTATAAGGTTGCAATAACTCGTGAAACTTGAAATCACAATTCGATCACATCCATTGGCCAAAGAACGTTTTTGGACCGGCGATTTGAGGCTCCAAAATTTCACAATTTCGGATATCGGAGAATCGAGAGAACGAAGGTGAACAAATTAAGAGTTACCGATACGGGAAGCCCTGACATGCTAGGAAGGTCCACCCCAGTTTATAGCTAGAGGTCATATTGGCGGAAGTAAAGGGAGGATATAATATGAATTAATCCCCTATCGTAGTTTCGGGACTCAGGAGTTTGAATAACGAGGAGTCGATTTACTCATACCGCCAATAATCGAAGTCACGATGTGCCCTTTTAGTTAAGCACGTGGTCACGGGTGTGGTCACTTGGAGGAGAATGGTAATTTGGCATTTGATCACATGGGCGGAAGTCAGCAAAGACCTGTGGATTGATGCTAAAAGGTTCCAGCACGGAATCAAAGAATGTTTCAGGTTAGCCTTGAGAAAATCCTAAGACCAGAGGTCGCACAGCCCTTGGAGAGGAGGGGGTTTTGCACCAAGATGTAGCAGACATGAGATCATTCATGGGGATTACTAGAGGTTTATCAAAGGGTTATCCAAAAATCATGTATCCTATTACATCATTGCAGAAAAGGGGGACGAAATTTAATTTGTCTAAAAAATGGCAACACAATTTTGATAAATTGAAAGGATTATTAAATACAATGCCAATACTTAAAGTGGAAGACCCATATAAATACTTTACAATTTGTGTGGATGAAATTAAAGAAGGATTAGGAGGAGTACTAACAAAGGATGGACATGTCATTTGTTATGAAGCACACACGTTAAAGGAACATGAAAGAAACTATGTAACTCACGATCTAGAATTAGCAACTCTAATTGATGCATTGAAAATGTGGTGGCATTATTTAATTGGAAGGAAATTTCTATTACTAATATATAACACTGGTATAAAACACTTGCTTAGTCAACAAGATCTCAATGCAAGACAAGCAAGGTGGTTGGCTTTTCTATGTGAGTTTGATTTTGAGGTATGAAACATCAAAGGAAATAAAATAAAGTTGTTGATGCATTAAGTTGGAGAATTAATGATTTATATGTAGTAATTATCAGCAAAGAAGAAAATGATACTAAGGATAGGATTAAATCTGCAAGAAAAAATGATGTAAAATACAACAAAACAACAGATCAATTGCAGAAAAATGAGGGAAATATGCACAATACAGATCTCAATATGGATAAAAATCGACTATTAAGGTTAAAAAATAGTTTATGTGTACCTAATTCGACTGAGTTGAATATGATGATTCTTAATTAGCTGCACAAAAAGCCATATTTAGGTCATCCGGAATACAAGAAAATGATAACAACTTTAAGAAAATAGTTTTATTGGCATAATATGAAATATGAAACAATTTAATACTTGTCTAAATGTTTAGATTGTCAATGGGTAAAGGATGAGCATCAACATTCGACATGTATTTTACAACCTCTACCTATACATGGAAATGGGAAATTACTCTAATGCACTTCATTACAGGTTTTCCTAAAACTCAAAGACAAAACGATTCAATTATGGTAGTTATTGATAAGCTAAGTAAGTATGGACATTTTATACCTATGAAATCTACCTACAAATCGATTAATACCACTGAAATTTTTATGCAACAAATATTTAAACTCCATGGGATTCCTAATATGGTGATTTCAGATAGAGACGCTAAATTTACATCCAATTTTTGGAAGTAATAGTTTGCAGGTTTGGGTACTATACTGAATTTCATCACAAGTTACCATCCACATACGGATGGGAAAAAAAAACGTACGAATCATATTATCGAAGATATGTTACAAATTTACGTAAGAGAAAAAACAATTAAGTGGGAAGAGTGTCTACACTTAATTGAATTCAGATACAATAATGGGTATCAAGCATCAACTAAGATGAGTCCCTTCAAATTTTTATACAAAAGGAAATGAAAAACACCGATCAGTTGAGATAATCTGATGGATAGGATTATGGTTGGACCAGAAATGCTCCAAGAAATGGAAAGGATGGTCAAAAGGATACAACAAAATTTGAAAAAGGAACAAAATCGATAGAAGGGCTATGGAGATCTAAAAATGAGACATCGAGAATTCAAAATTGGAGAGCATGTATATATGAAAGTCAAAGCAAGGAGGATATTCCTAAAACTAAAAAGCTATTCCAATTTGCCACCAATATTTTGTGGACCATTTGAATTCTTAACTCGAATTGGACCACTGGCGTACTAACTAGCACTCCCTACAAATTTAAAAGTTCATAATGTTTTTCATGCTTCATTATTAAAAAAATATATGCATGATCCTACTCACATAATTGATTGGAACATGGTGCAGGTGGAACTAGAAGATGAGTTCCAAGTGGAACCTCTATGCATTCTGGACATGAAACAAATATTACTTCGAAACAGAGCCATCACCCAGGTAAAAGTGCAATGGAAACACTTTAACATGAGGAGGCTACTTGGGAGTTGGAAGAAGAAATGCTAAAATATTATCCAACTCTATTCCAATTGATGGATTAAGGAAGGACTAACACTGAGGACATTTTTATACTTAAGGGAGAGAGGATGTGACATCCTCAAATATTCAAAACAAGTCATTTTAAATTTGTTGTGTTAAAAATAAATTTCCATTTTTTGAAATTCATATTTGAATGGAAGTATGTAATGATTATTTTAGGACTGTTAGGAAAGCATTTGACCTGTCAACTATCCTTTTTTGATGGACACATGTATGAGACATATATTTTAATAAATTAAATTCTAGAAAATATGTGGAACAACCAGGTTAAAAATAGTTGACTATGATTCCATGAGTGGGGAACATGTTTGAGTTAACTTAGAGATGATTTTTACAAGTGTCATAAGTTGAGTTCTGTCACTAGGAGGCCCTAAAAATGAGGGATTTGTAAAGCTAGGAATTTCCCAAGGAGGGGAAGGAATGGAAAGTCCTAGGAAATGAAAAAATGATATATACAACATATGTGGGAGGGAGGATGTTGCTTAGTATGTTGCGGAAATGACTATTTACTGTTATGAGCACATATGGTGTTAGGCAAATGATTTTATTAATATGGTTAAGGAGTGATGCTCAGTTTTCCCTTGTGGAGTCATGGTGAGGCTAAGACATGTAATTCTGGTTGTTCTGAATCTATGGTTAGGTGGAGTGTTGTAGTTCCATTTGTTTTCCTAACATCAAGGTGTACATATATGTATTTTTGATTTCTATGAATTTCTGTAGGATTATTGCAATAACATGTAACTACACAATTTGATGCATTATATTTAACCAATTATCTTTATGTAGATGATATCTATAAAGTTGTGATCTATATAAATATGTGATTTATTTTTATGAAGTATTTGTTGTTGATATAAAGCAACATAATTAGAAATATCTTATGGTATATATATATATATATATATATATATATATATATATATATATATATATATTCTCACGTAACTACGTAATGGTGGGTATGTTACATAATTACTTTTATGTTAAAGTTATATATATTATGTTGCAAATTTTTTATGAATTTTACGAAGTTATATATACATGCCAAAGAATCTCATGAATGCTACACAATTATATATATAATACATAATTAGTTCTTTGATATAGCTTAAATGGATCTCCTTCATTACATAGAATATGGAATTACACATTTTCGATGTTATAATTATGATGAAGGAAATCTGAATACAGCTTGCATAAGGTTGTGAATTATTAGACTCTAGAAATTATCATATAAAAGCGGTGATGTTTGGAGAGTAGAGGTATTTTAGTGCGTTCATATTTTAAACTACAATAAAAATGCATGTAAAATAAAATAGGAAAACATTTCTATAAACAAAGAAAAATGAATGGATTTAAAACAATTTAGAAACCGAAAGAATTTATATAATATATCATGGTGCGTATACAGTGTTGGGTATATCTGACATCTAAACACTAATCTTGTATAGAAATTTGCAAGCGACAGTCTTGATTGTTTCTAAGAACAAAACCTTAGAAGATTTCATTTAAGCTATATAAAATTAAACGATTTTTTTGAAAAGTCTTTGCATGAGTTACAAAAAAATTGTGGAGAAACAAAAGTGAGCTCAAGTCTTTTTGATATGTTGAAAGGAAGAATATTGGTAAAGGACCCACTAGCGGAACCCTAGTACCTTTTGGGTGCAATAGAGACCCATTTTGAATCATTCACATTCACATTCAATCTGTAAATAGAAAACAAGAAAGATGTTAATGTCTCCTTGAAATAATGTTAAAGTGAAAATAAAGGAAAAAGAGAGATCGAAAACTTATCTTTGTTATGGACTAAGACCAATCAACCTTGCCTTGGCAATATGAATTTAGTCCATGCCGTAAGGGGATATAGGAAAATTGATGGGTTCCCTCGCAGTTCAATTAGAGACCCATCATTAGTTATACAAACCATAATATTTCAAATTTGAAGAAATACCAAAGATAGAGTTCACGCAAAATTTATATATAAATGAAAAATCGTGTGTACAAGAAGTTTCCCTTGCACATTATAGTGGAGGCTATTATTACATAGGAAAATTATAAATAAACTAATCATAGTTGTTTTTCTTTAAAAAAAAAACCTTTTTGTTGACAGTTTAATATTCATTTGAAAATGAAAGGCTTGAGTCTTTTTAAAATTGCAAGTGAAAAATTGTATGTGTTTGAATAATAGGATCAAGTTACAAACACATAAAGATTAATGAGTTTTTACTTAATCATGAGAAGCATAAATAGTCATAAACAACCATCAAAATACACACATTAATACAACAAAATGATAAACGAGTTCACCCCTCTCTTGGCCTACATCTCCTCGTCCAACTTCCAATGTATCATTTTCATTAATGCTCAAAATGTCAAAATCATTGCTTTACACTTCTCAAACTGAGAAATGGATGGCTTAAATGGCTCCAAAACTTCCAAAATGCCTTAGTTGGGCTCTTCTTGCACTTGGTTTGGCCAAAAAATGAGTTGGAATCACTCCCAAGAAGTTTTCCCAATTCCTTGTTGTCTCTGATCCTCCAAAACACACCTAGAATTATTGAACCTCGCTTCTGGGCATTTCCTGTACCTAAACCCAACTCTTGCAGCATCTGGGTTAAAATGGTGCACCATTAGTGCACTAGACCCTTTTCCCGACAGAGTACTTGCGCATCTGTCTCCCATATGCCCATGTCCTAGCCGCTAAAACTGGGACCCGTTGGATAACTTAACATTGCACAAATTCAACGATGTGGTCATGTAAAGTGTCCTTGGACACCATTGGATCCCGCACCAAGTGGCGAGATGCTGTGTTGAAATCCCGCGTTGGTGGGTGTTGTGGTAAGTAAGACCAAGGGTTTGGGCTAAGTCCAATGAAAAATTAAATATAAAGTTTAATGTTATAACTTAAGAAACAACATGTGGGTGGGTTAGTATCTCGACCCTTTCCAAAACGTTTGCCAACTATCCCTGAAGGTCGCGGGTTCGACCCCCACGAATAACAATGAAATTTTATGCAATGGAGGGGGTGCCACATGGCAGCCCATGTCTACACCATATGGTACAATAACATTGACCCACCTACATGCTATGTGTCACAATCTGATAGGTCCAACTCACATTCCAGAAACTTGCCACATCAACCTATGCCATGTCATCACCTACCACGTGTTACCACCACCAAGAACGTCTGAGTACAGTAACTTTCCACATTAGAAGTACAACCCTTCCATGTTAGGATTATGGCCCTACCACGTCATCAATGTATGGACTGTACAGTCAACAATTTTTTTCAGACAGAACGTGGTATCTCTCTCATACGACGTATTTTTGAACCCGTTCAAGTTGCATTGGGACTATGAGGACAAGGTATACACATGAGTATGTTTTGAATCGATTATGAGAACTTTTATTTTTGAGCATATTTTGATCCCCTGGGTCACTCCTCCCCATTGGGAAGCTTTTGGACCTCCAAAAGACTACTTTCAGTCAATCTGAAGATGAGGGTATAGTTCCCTCACCTTTGCAACCTCAATCCTCTTTTCCTTTCTTGGATTTTTTCCTTTAAGACTAATTCAAAGGGATTCTACATTCCCTCATTTGGAGTTCTCATCCTCATGTCAAGGATTGTATCTTCATGCAATTATAAAAGATATTCTAGCGAGAAAGCATCTATAAAAGGAATATTAACATGCTCTCCTTGATCATCAATCAAAGGAGGATCATACAATCTCAAATTCTCAACATTGACAACTACAAACATTTTCATATAAGGAGGAAAATCCAAATGGAAGGAATTGTTACCAATCTTTTTAAGAATCTTGAAAGGTCCATATCTAATTAGTTTCATTTTTTTACCTTCTCCTTTAAGCCTCTATTTTCTAATGTAAATCCTAAATTCATCTCTAACTTGGAAACTCTAATCAACATTATGCTTGTCATGTCTTGTCTTATACTTGCCTTGGCTCTTTTCCAACTGTTCTTGTACCATTTGATGCACCAACTCAATTTATCCAACGAACTTCTTTGCTCTATCAATATCATATTGACCATCAATAGCAATATATTTCCCAAAGATAAGATCTAAAGGAGATTTTTGAAAATAACCAAAACATGCCTGAAATGGAGATGTTTAAGTTGAAGAGTCCTTATCCCAGTTGTAAGCATGTTGTATGTAGTGTAGGTGTTCATCCCAAATCTTATGATGCTTGATGCAATAACCAGATAAAAGATGCACTATTGTTCTATTAACCACTTTTGTTTGACCATCACTTTGTGGATGAAAAGTTGTGCTCTTTCTCAACTTGGTGTCTCGGAGTGCCCATAAACTTGAACAAAAGTTCTCAATAAATCTATAATATTGATCATAAATAATGGATTTAGGCAACCCAAAATGTAACCAAACATGTTCAAAGAACATTTCTGTCATTTTCTCAGCTATAACCTGTTTCTTACAAGGCATCAAAATACACATGTTTCTGAAATGGTCAACCACACCATAAAGATAAACATGATTATTTTTACACATAGGTAGACCTCCTACAAATTCCATGGAAATGATTTCCCAAGGATGAGAAGGAACCAAAAGTGGAGTATACAAACCCAACTTTCTATATCTAGGCTTGCTTGTAGCACATAAAGAAAATCCTCTTACATATCTTGAAACACTTTCCTTCATTTTAGGCCAATAGAAATACCTTTGCAAATTAAGCACTTTCTTGCCTACACCAAAGTGGCCATCGATAAGAGAATAATGAGCTTCCCTTATGATGTTGACTCTTTCACCTTGTGGAATAGAAAGCTTGCCAAGATGATGCAAAAACTTATCATGCACATGGTAATCCAATTCCCCAACCTTGTTAGAGTGACACAAAGTTGCATAAACCTCTTTAAAATCAACATCTAAAGAATAATGTTCAACATAGCTCTCATGCATGGTAGAATTATGCTTAAGAATAACTGAAGCACTAACAATAGGCCTAGAAATCATATCCCTAGAAATCATATCCCTAGAAATCATATCAGCAACTTTGTTATACATTCATTTTTTATACCTTATAACCAAGTGGAATTGTTGTAAAAAACCCATCCATCTGAGGTACCTTCCTTGTTGTATCTTTGTTTGTGATTGTAAGTATTGCAATGGTTGATGATCTGTGTGAATGATAGTTTATTTTCCCATCAAATAATGTTTCTATTTTTTAACACTTTGCACCAATTCATACAACTCCTTATCATAAGTAGGATAGTTAATCACAACACCATTAAAAGTTTCTGAATGAAAACAAACAGGCCCATGTTGTAACAAGACTGCTCCCATTGCATAATTGCTTGCATTTGTTTGGATCTCAAATGTATTTCTCAACTTAGGAAGTGCAATAATTGGAGCTTAACTAATCTTCTCCTTCAATGCATCAAAATATTTTTGTTGCTTGCCTCCCCATTGGAAAACTTGCTTTATGCTTGTCACTGCATGTAATGTAGTTGTAATTGAAGAGATATTTTTCTCGAATATTGGGTTTCTCCCAAAAATATTCTTACCTTTGTTACATTGTTGGGATTGGGCCAATCAAAAATGAATTTGACCTTGGAAGGATCAATTTTAAGTTCTCCTCCTCCAACAATATGTCTCAAGTAAAAATGTGAGGTCTTTCCAAACTCACATTTAGACATCTTCAAAAATAAAATTTATTTCTTTAAGATATCTTGCTTTACATGCATAACATGCTCTTCGTGATATTTGCTAAATATCAAAATGTCATCCAAGTAGACAGTCACACAATAATCAAGAAAAGGCCTTAAAACATCATTCATGACTCTCATGGATGTAGCACGAGCATTGAAAAGTTCAAATGGAATTACCATCCACTCAAACAAACCTTCATTTGTTTTGAAAGATGTCTTCCAAGTGTTTCCTTCATCAATCCTAAGTTGATGATATACACCTCTCAAATCCAATTTCGTAAAATACTTATCATCTTTCAATTAATCAAGCATCATGAATTCTATGAAGAGGATAATGATTCTTTACCATAATATTGTTCAAGGCCCTGAAATATACACACATGTGCCATGTACCATCCTTCTTTGACATTAAAACAATTGGTGATCCACATGGAGATGTGTTTGGCATGCTGACCCCTCCATGACTGGCATTTTGTACATATTGATGTTTGGAAGAGGACAATCTTGTTGCAATTGTATCTCATGTTGGGTACCCCTTTTTAGAGGAAATCCTTTTGGTTCCTGAAAAATCTCATCATATTGGTTAACAACCTCATATAAATCATATTTTGACTTTGAATCACAACATTGGAAAGCTTCTTTTTCAACATTGTCTTTGTGTTTGATCATCAAGATGACAAAATTCTTACTGGCATTAACTAATCTCTTCATTTCTCCAATTGTATCTCATGTTGGGTACCCCTTTTTAGAGGAAATCCTTTTGGTTCCTGAAAAATCTCATCATATTGGTTAACAACCTCATATAAATCATATTTTGACTTTGAATCACAACATTGGAAAGATTCTTTTTCAACATTGTCTTTGTGTTTGATCATCAAGATGACAAAATTCTTACTGGCATTAACTAATCTCTTCATTTCTCCAATATTTACAGGTGACAAATTCAACTTCTTTGTGTGTGCTCTAACAATGTACTCAAATCCATTTTTAAACAAATTATACTTGTTCTCATGATGATGAAATATGGATTTACTATCATATAAGTATGGTATTCTCAACACAATACCACATATATCCAAAAGAACAACATCAAGATCTACCTCATCTATAAAATTTGCAGTGATGGAAAATATAAGTTTACACCTTCTTGCTACATGCAATTTCGCATTGTCACTTATCCATCCTAAAGGGTATGGTTTAGGATGTGGAGTAGTTTTCAATTTGAGTTTTTTTATATTGTCTTCAAATATGAGGCTTTCTTGAGATCCACTATAAAAAAGAATATCTATCTTAGTATGCTTTGAAATAACCCTTATGTGGAAAATATCTATTTTTTCTTTTTCATGTTGAGCTTCATTGAGGCTACTACTACTTGAAGAACTAACACTTGCAATAGAATCCTGACCTTGAAAATGCATGGTTGCAATCTTTGTTTCATCACCCGACTTAAACCTAAATCATGTTTTGTAGTTATAGTAGTTTTTGATTTCCCCTTATGGCTGAAAATTTTGGGTCTCATTTCAGAATGAAGTTTCCAACAATGGTCTTCATCATGGTCATCCTTTGAACAATGTTTACATGAGAGTTTATCTCCCTCTTTCTTGATTGAAGCATTCTTTCTTCCGTTTCCCTTGAATTTCTTATTTCATTTGTCTCCTTTAATAAAAGGATTCTTACTTCCCTCTTGAGGGTCATTCCTCCCTCTTTCTTCCAAATGAGTTTCCTATACACAAACTTCATATAGAGTTGTAGGGTTAAAAATAAGAATTGTGTGCCTCAACTAGCTATGCAATCCTCCAATATATTTGAGTAATGTTTCTTGAGAAGATAAATCCATACCCAAAATCAAAGCTCTTCTTCTAAATTCTTGAGTGTAGCATTGAACACATTTCCCTTTAGCTTATCTAAAGTTTTTCCAATCCATAATAGATTTATTCATGTATGCTAATGGATAAAATTGTTTTTTAAGTACAACAATAAAATAATTCCAAGAGGATAAAACTTTACCATGGTTCTTCATGTCCTCTTGAGTTTTGGCTTCCCACCAAATGAGTGTTTCACTTTACAATCAAAGAGAAGCAAGCATAATATTAGTTTCATCATCTTTGATACTTTGTATCCTACAATACACTTCGATCTGACGAATCCAGTTATCCAAATTCTCAACATTTACCTCCCCATTGTAAATAGATAATTCAAACTTAATATCAATATTAAGAAAAGGAGTTTGTAGAATAATTTTACCATGTTCTTTTGGATAATTTGGAGGTGGTTGTGAAATGGTAGAAGAGGTGGAAGATGGAGGTGAAGGAGGTGGAGTATTACTATTCCCTCCATTTCCTTTTGGAGTTTTATCACCACTATCTCCATTACCCTTTGGAGGGTTTGGGCTTTCACCTTACAATCTTGCATTTCTTTTTTCAAATAAAAATTTCACCATCTTTGTCATATCATAGAAAGTTTTTCTGAAAGTTTCATTGTATGAAGTAAGAGTTTCATGACTCTCCTCATGGGCCATACTTGGTGAATATATCCTGGAAGCTTGAACTGATTGTGTGGTTCTCCTTCTTGATAGTTGATAACTTGGCTCTACAAGTTGACCTTCTACTCTTGTGAGCTTCAACCTTGTAAGCATTAGAAAACAAACACTTGAAAACAATCAAACCTTCAAAAGCTTATGATTTGATACCAACTTCATATGAAAATGAAAGAATTGAGTCTCTTTAAAATTGGAAGTGAAAATTTGTATGTGCTTGGGTAATAGGATCAAGTTGCAAACACATAAATATTACCGATTTTTTACTTAGTCATGAGCAGCATAAACAGTCATAAGCAACCATCAAAATACACACATTAATAAAACAAAATGATAAATGATTTCACCCCTCTCTTGCGCTACATCTCTTGGTCCAACTTCCAATGGATCATTTTCATTAATGCTCAAAGTATCAAAATTAGTTCTTTAGAATGGTCAAAGTGAGAAATGGATGGATCCAATGGCTCAAGAACATCCAGAAAACCCTAGTTGGGCTCTTCCTACACCTGGTTTGGCCAAAAACTAAGTTGGAATCATTCCTTGGAAGTTTTCCCAATTCTTTGTTGTCTCTGACCCTCCAAAACACACCCAAAATGATTGAACTAGCTTATGGGTGTTTCTCATAATGATTGAACCTAGCTTATGGGTGTTTCTCATGCCTGAACCCATCTCCTGCATCATCCAGGGTGCATGGGAGAAAATGACGCACCGTTAGTGCACTGGCCCCTTTTTCTAGCGGAGTACCTCGGAGTATGTCCCCCATATGCCCATGTCATAGGCACTAAACCTAAGACCTGTTGGCTAACCATTGCACAAATTTCATGATGTGGTCATGACAAGTGTCTCGAGAGACTATTAGATTTTGTTCGAAGTGGTAAGTTGTTTTGTTGAAACCCTGCACTGGTGGGTGTTGTGGTAAGGTCATGTTATAATGGGTAAGACCAAGGGATGGCCGACCAAACTCTAATGAATATTTAAATATAAAATTTAATGTTATAGGTTAAGAAACAAAGTGCGGGAAGGATGGAAGCCCGACCCTTGCCAAAATGCTTGCCACATGTCACTGGAGGTTGCAGGTTCCACCCCCATGAACAAAAACCAACCTTTATGCAATGGAGGGGGTGCCACATGGAATCCCATGTCTCACCCACATGAAACCATAACATTGGACCACCTACATGCCACATGCTGCAATCTCATAGGTCCAATTCACATGCGAGTCACCTACCACTTCAACCTCTTCCACATCATCACCTGCCACATGTCGGTACAACCACCTACCATGTGTCAGTATGGTCAAAATCCATATCAGCAGTATGACCCTGCCATGCCACGTCAGCATTGTACTGACTGCACAATTAGCAAAAAATTTCCTATTTGGCAAAGCAAATGGAACGTAATATCTCTCTCATATGACATTTGTTTGAACCCCCTCAAGTTACATTGGGATCGTGAGGATGAGGCCTACACACAAGTCTATTTTGAATCAATTCCAAGCACTTTGATTTTTGAGCATATTGTGATCCCCTCGATCAAATATTCACCCTTATAAATTTCATAAACTGAAAGGATGGATTCGGGAATGTAAACAAATGGAAATAGAGCCACATTCTTTTACTCCCTATATAAATAACCAATACAGTGAATACTTCGTATAAACTTGTAAAATGGGAGATAGTTACCTCAAGTAAAGTTTTGTTTTCAAAAAGGGAAATTACATTTTCCTAAACTTACTGTATGATAAGATTTAAATAAATATCGTAGAAAACAATCAAATTGTAACTGGCATTCTGGCTATAGGTTAACGCTCGAACTTACAGTTCTTTCACCCTTCTAATGAAAATAAACTAGTGCGAAACTAGTGATAAGCAATTAGTACTAGAACTTGGAGATTATGGAGGCGTTCATTTTTTTTGAAAAAACATAATAATTAAGAGCATAACGCTTAGACGAGCTTGAGGGAATGCTAACATAGATCTAATAATCTTCAAGGATAGATCTAATAATCTTCAAGGGGGTCAACTATTTTTCTTACCTTCAATAACAACTAACTTATTTCCTCATCGCTACTAATATTCACTGCCATTGAAAATATTTGGGGTTTAACCTATAAAGCAGATTCATCCGTCCTCAGACCAAAATTTTAGGGCTTAGAAAGTTACGTAATGAAATGATGTCTCAATGGACTAAATATTGGGAAAACATTGCAAGTTGTCTAGTTGAAGCAAGCATTGGATACCTCAAGCCCTCCAATCAGACCTTCCATTAAATGACATGGTACATAGTACAATAATCCCATGTAAAGTCAGAAAAGGTGGAATGACGGGACTCGCCATAGATTTGCGATGGCATGTGGGAGTAAAGAAAATCTCATAAAATATAATAATCATCTTCCTCCAGTATTGTTTTAAATTAAGATGTCCTAGGACAAGCGTTAATACCAAGCCACTACTTTTGACGGTTGAACATTACCACCTGGTATGGGGTTGACAATTGAGCAGGACGTTTCATGCCTTGATAGTTATGGGGTTATGCACATATTTTTAATATTAACCTCCTTTAATAATATAATAACACTACAGGTATGATACCCCTCATATGTATAGTGTTCGATTAATGTTTTTAACCGAATTCCATTGATAAGGGTTCGATGGATTTAATGTCTTACCTTAGCGATTCAATTGTATAGGAAAACGATATGTTCTTGAGAGCTCCTTGGTAATAGGACTTGTGACAAGAAACAATATATCCTTATATAGTAGAGAAAACTTGGTGAAAGAGTAAGAAAAACCCCACGTGAAAGGTTAATAGCATCTCAATGTGTTTTTTTTTAAAGAAAAAAGAAAGAAAATAGAAAAGGGTGTAAGAGTTGAATTCCATTTATAAAATTGAAAGGGAAACCTTATTATCTTGATGGCCAAGTTAACATGTGGTAATAGTCTTAATGGAATTAAAAAGACATTGATAAATGCTCATAAATAATTCTGTAGATTACTTCTTAGAGCATATCTAGTTCAAGGAAGAGTCGATGACGAACATATCCTTATGTTTCACCTGAACATAATTTTTTTATTTATGGAAATTTGGGTATGTTACAACGTTATTCATAGGCTCTCAAGATTTTTCTCTACAAAATTTCAGCTCCACACAGGTGCCAAACATTCCCACAATAACTTCCTTCAAGATTCAACACTCATAGCTCCTTTTTTGTCTATAAAAATTCATGTAAAACCAACTCTCCATGCCGAAATGTGAATATGTAATTCTAGTATCCTACCTAGATACAAGTTTTCCCTCTTTCTCTTTCATTATTGACTTATAGTCTTCTTGAAGTTGATTGTACTCAGTCCCCGTGCTCTCAATAACTATGGGAAGTGACTCTCACACCAACCCTCTCACATTTTTTTAGTGATTGGGCTCTAGAAAACTCAATCGATAATGGACAGTTCTTAGTAAGGATAATTTAGAAAGAAATGGTTTGGGTTTAATATACTTGGATAAGCTCTCCCCCTTGGAACCCTTCACTTCCTTATGGAAACTAAGCCCTTAATTCTTCGTCAATGTCCATCTACAACCAAGTATACATTTTATTCATTATATTCAATTTATATCATTTACATATTACATCACTTGGCCCTCGGGCATACATTACATTTACAATATACATCACTAGTTTGGGGTTTCAAAATGACGAAGTTACCTTGCTTCAAATACATGAGTTTTGGCCTCCAATATTCTTCCTTCATTATCAATTATAAGCACTTATGGGATCTAAGGAAATGACCTCCACACTTCAAACAAATACATTCAAATTTACGCCTCTACCTTCTCTAGAGTGTCCTCTTTCAACTCCACCTCTATTCTCTTTAAAGGTGAGTTTCTTCCTCACCGATTTATGCTCAATCATAAAGGATTATTGATAAGTCTCTACAATTGAATTAAATTTCAATATATTTAGTTCACCTTGAGTGATATAACTCAAACCATCACATACTTGGTAATCAATTTGAGACTTTCTTTGTTTTATTGATGCTCAATTCTTTAATATATTCTAACTTTCATCAACAACTATTTTGAATACTACAATCTTATCAACAAATTCAAAGCATAATCAACTAGAAGAATAAAATTATCTTCAGTTTTGCTACCATTCTATCACAAGTAATAATATTATCCTTACCATCATTTAGCCTATCAAACAACAACTTATCCCACCATAAGAATGAGTGAATCTTTAAATTTGTACAAACAAATTTACTCTCATAGGATCCTTAATTTGTTCAAATTCAAAGAGTTTATATCTTTCTTCTATCTAATCTATCCATTCATTTGGGTTTAAATTTTTATAATATACTTGGGTTTCATGTCTAGTCTTTCCTCCTAAATTTTTTATTTCTTTAATGTTTCTTTCTTTAATTTTAATTTCCCCTTTCCAATGTTTTAATAGAATCATGCATGGTCAACACTCTACTCATCACCACTATTATCCATCATATGTATATATACTTATGACTCTTCCATGACCTCTTCCTCCCTATGTGAATGTTTTAATTCTATTATGAACTATATTAATAACTCATTATCTACGGTCTCTCAACCCTAACACCATTAACTGAATAGTTTTTTTTTTATGTTCTTGAGAGTTCCATCTAGCCTTCACTTCTTTTGGTTGGGATAGTTATCCAATCCTCCAATGTCATGATTTAACCATGCTTTGGTTCCATATGATGTAGTGACTAAACCTATTCTCATAATGCACATCAAAATTAACAACTTCTTCATACACAACACATTAAATCTTCTTAAAAAAAAGTTGGAGAGGACAATGCATAAATTTTATCTAAAACAATGATGTAAGGAGTATTATCATAATGTACACAAATCTTTATATTGTTTCTATTCATCAACAACTAGACTTTAATCGATTTGTATCATCTAGTTTTAAGTTTTTTTTTTTTTTTCATAAACACTCACTTAAACAAAAATCATGTGAAAAATTCAAAACCAAACAATTATTACTAATAATATATACTAAGTGGAAGTAGAAACTACTATAACCAACATTAATATATCTGAAGTTCAAATAGAAACTACCATAGCCAATGTTAATATATACAAAGTTCAAGTAGAAATTACAAAAACCAACATTTAACCTAATTCATCATTTCATTAAAAAAATTTATTTTAATAATAAAATGAATCAATTTTAAACTCAAAAAATAATTATCTATACCTTAATAAGAATTAACCATGTGATCATAGAATTATCCATATAATTGAAATTCAGGAGTAAATGCATGCCACGCTCGATGAAACTTATCTTAAAATGTTAACTCTTTGAAGTTTCGATGGAAAAAGAATCTATTGAGAGTTTTGTATAAGGCATTGTCAATAAACTAACAACTTCTTCGCAACGCTTTCAACCTAAGGTGATCCATTAATTCTTGTTAATCAAATCAAATCACATCTGAGCATTGAAACTCAAGGGTTACACAAACAAACAAATAAATGTGGAAACGCTTCATATCTCCAATATATTTATATGTTAAATGATTTCTTCCTATATAACATTTATATATTAAATTATTTCTTTAATAGCATTTATATTAAATGATTTAATTCCAAATAGGAACGTTTCTTCTGAAATATTAATTAAATTAAAAATTGACACTAGAACAATATTTCAATTCATGCATGGTCAAATCGGCTACATGGAAAATGATCACACATTGAATAGTTTAGGAATCCCAAAAAGTATTCAACGATCGACAACAATGATCGAATCCGCCAACATCGATCAGAGCCTAGAGATAACATATTGAACAGTTTTACTGATAAATCCTAAAGAGGTTTAAATTTATACTGGATGGATTCCGCCTACCTAGACAACAATCCCAGCCAAGGACTTTGTGGATTTAATGATTTGACAAAAGAAATTTATACTGGATGGATTCCGCCTACCTAGACAACAATCCCAGCCAAGGACTTTGTGGATTTAATGATTTGACAAAAGAACCAAAGGAGATTAGGGATTTCATGATTTGGAACTAAGGAATTACTTCCCATTACTGAACATCGTTGAAATCAGCTCAAGTCGAATCTACTTACAAGAAGTAGCAATAACCAAGATAATTTAAAGTAAAATGCACAACAACAATATCAACATCAACATGAAACATGAATAAACACAACAAATAAGATTTCTTATTTTAAGAAATATTCAACTCACTATAGAGGAAGGATGTTTTCCAAAGTCACCCTTGAGGTGGGCTATGAATTCACAAGAGATAGTGGTACCTAAGATTGACTAATGTCCTCTCTCAACAATCAATTATTATAGCTAATTCTAGTCCTCCAGCTCTCTTCCTCACAACCTACACAACTCAAGGGATGGAATTCCCTTTCAATTCACATAGTCTCTTAGGCCTTTTGACGTTCCAACATAGCTTGGACATGAAATCTCTCTATTGGGATGTCAACACGAAATTCACCCAGTAGTGAAAAACTTTCTTCCATTGATGAATTTTGAACATAACATTACTCATAGACGTGCAACCTATTTCTCCATGAATTTTCAGCTCCACACAGATGCCAAGCATTCCCACAACAACTTCTTTCAAGATTCAACACTTGTAGCTCCTTTGTTGTAAAACTAATTGTCCATGTGAAAATGTGAATCTATAATTCTAGTCTACTACTTGAATACAAATTTCCCCTCTTTCTCTTGCTTGCTTGAAGTACACTTTTCTTGAAGCTAATTGTACTCAAGTCCCATGTTGTCAATAATTGTGGGAAGTGACTCTCACACCCACCCTCTTACATGAACTCAATGATTGGGATATAGAAAACTCAACATATAATGGAATGTTCTTGGTAAGGATAATTTAGAAGGAAATGGTTTGGGTTTAATAGAAATCAGTAAACATTCCTCCTTGGACCCCTTCAATCTCTTGTGGAAACTAAGCCCCCAAATATTTGTTGTACATCTGTATCCAACTATACATTTTATTCATTATATTCAATTTACATCATTTACATATTACAAGCCCTCTACCATACATTACATTTACAATTTACATCACTAATTTGAGGTTTGAAAATGGTGATGTTACTTTGCTTCAAATAAGTGAGTTTTGAATTCCTATATTCTTCCTTCATTATCAATTCTAGGCACTTATAGGCTCTAAAGAAATGACCTCCACATTTGAAACAAATAAATTCAAAATTACACATCTACCTTATCTATATGTCCTCTTTCAACTCCACCTTTATTCTCTTTAAAGGTGAGTTTCTTCCTCACCAATTTATGTTCAATCATCGAGGATTATTGATAAGTTTGAATGGTATAATTCAAACCATCACATACTTAGTAATCAATTGCAAACTTTCTTTGTTTTATTGATCAGTTCCATTCTTTGATATACTCTCACTTTCATCATATACTACAACCTTACCAACAAATTAAAAGCATAATAAAGTAGAAGAAAAAAAATATCTTTGTTTTTCTACCATTCTATCACAAGTAATAATAGTATCCTTACCATTAGTTAACTCATCAAACAACTTATCCCAGCATAAGAATGGGTGAATCTTTGACTTTGTACTCCCATTGGATCCTTAATTTGTTCAAATTCAAAGAGTTTATATCTTTCTTATATCTAATTTACCCATTTGTTTTTGTTTAAATTTCCATAATATACATGGATTTTATGTCGAAGATTACCTCATAATTTTTTTATTTCTTTGATGTATCTTTTTTTAATTTTAATTTCCCCTTTCCAATGTTTTAATAGAATAATATATTCTCAAAATTCTTCCCATCACCACTATTATCCATCATATGCATCTATATTTATAAATCTTCCATGACCTCTTCCTCCATATGTAAATGTTCTAATTCTATTATGGATTATAGTAATAATTTTTTGTCTACAATCTCTCAACCCTAACACCAATCTTTTTTTTTTATGTTCTTGAGAGTTTGATCTATCCTTCACTTCTCTTGGTTGGGATAGTTCTCAACACTAGAAGCCTCCAACATCATGATTCAACCATGCGTTGATGCGAAATTATGCAGTGCCTAATGACCTTTTCTCATAATGAACAACATAATCAACAATTTCTTCATACACAACAAATTATTTTTTCTTTACAAAAACAAGTTTGAGAGGATAATGCATAAATTTTATTTAAAAATAATAAAATACACAAATCTTTATGTTCTTTCGATTCATTAACAACTAGACTTTAATCAGTTTTTATCATCTAGTTTTAAGTTTTGTTTGGGCTTCAAAATGTCATACAAATATCACTCATTACCATACATTTTTAACCTATGCTTTCATTATATCACTCATTATTCACTACCATGTCACTTCATTTTCTCTAATATTCATCATTAACGGGTCTCATTTATATTTTCCAAATATTATTTATTTTCAAGCATTTTTGAGAGAAATTCTTGATTAAATATTAGAAAATAATATATTTTACTTCATATATGGAAAGTGGATTGTTTTTGTGACATGTGTAGGTTCCAAGGAAGCTTCTAGGACACCTTTATGTGGCCTTTAATGATCAAATTCGAATTTGATAAGATAAGAGATCATGATCTCATGGAGAAGATCAAGGACAAAAGAGGGTTATGTGTCTAGATGGTTGAGAGATGTATGGAACTAAAGAGACATTAGTGGATCACATTTATGAGTTTGTTATCATAGCTCTCGTATAAATAGGAGTGTTACCTCCTCAATTGGTAATCTTAAGAAGCTTGTAATCTTAGAATTAGAGAGAGTTGTAATCTTAGAGTTGGTTTGTAATGAAGATTTTGAAATAAAGAATCATACTTCGATTTTGCTTCTACATCTGAGTCTCCTTTGAAGTGGTGTTCTTGTGGAGTTATGGAGGCCCCCCATGGCCTCACTTGCATACCTATTTTAATTTAGATGCTGCAAGCTTGTGAATTTTGATTAGGAATATGTTTATTGTTTAATCATCATTTTGCTTTATGTTCATGGTTATAATTGAGAACTTCAATTACACAATAGATGAGTAAACCTTGAAGAGGATTCAATTGTTGATTGAAATCGAATTATTGCCTTGAACCCTGTTTTCAATGAGTTTGATTTCAAGTATGATTGATTTGAAAGAGACTTTGTGAGATTAATCCTTGTAAGGGGACTGGAGTTTCCAATGAATCTTAGGAATTAGATAACATATTTTAGTGTGTGTAAGAGATTCTGTGATTTGAGTCCTTGTAAGGGGATTAGAATCTCAGGAAAACATAAGCACTATGTTTTTAGTAGGTAGATTTGTTTAAATTGCATAGGTGTTTAAGTGAGAAGGAACCAAAGTACAATCTCTTGTAAAAGAGTATTGGCTCCTGCTACATCAAACCCTCATGAGAAGGAACCAAAGTACAATCTCTTGTAAAAGAGTATTGGCTCCTGCTACATCAAACCCTTGTGAGAAGGAACCAAAGTACAATCTCTTGTAAAAGAGTATTGTCTCCTTATACATCAAACCCTCGTGAGAAGGAACCAAAGTACAATCTCTTGTAAAAGAGTATTGGCTCCTGCTACATCAAACCCTCCTTTAGGTAGTTGAATCTTTGTAGATCTATATATTTTAGGTAGCGCTTCTAAGTTTACCTTCCTGGGTTGACATTAAATGAACTCTAATTGACATCAGCAATTAGAACTAAACATTTTGGCAGCATTGTCGGGGAAGTGCAACTAGAAGGATTGAATAATTATTTTCTGCATTTGTTTTTATGGACTAACCTGTGAACCTTGGTGACAGCAGGATCTTCATAAAGGTGTTCAATTTTGGAGTGTTTTATTTTCGCAATTTAATTAGTTTTAAATTCAGTTTTTTTAAAACTCCCCATTTTTCACTAATCCATCCATGGATAAAGAATTTAAAGATGATAAACATGTACTTCTTGGAGAGAAAGAAAAATAATGAAGACTGGTTTCAAAAGAACCTTGCGCCAACTCCAAGAATAAGACAGGTTACTCACATCCTTGCAAACAATCAGGTAAAAATTTTAAATCTTGATGTGAGCATTTTTGAATTTTTAATCCGTAGATGGCTTCACTAGAAGCATTCTTTTACTGAGAAAATAAAACATCTTTCATGTTAATGTAGAATAGATTAAAAATAAAAAAATAAAACGAGATCTCGTAGAATTTCCTTGTAGAATTTTCTTTTAGTCTTGTTTTTAAATATCATCATGAATAAAAAGAGTTGCTTCATCTTTGCATTTCTATGTCTTGTTTTTGTATCACGGGTGAGCCAGGAGCTTGATTATCAGAAATCTTTGTCTTCCAAGAGTCTAAACGCCCTCGTGACATTGCAGAAAGAGTGTAGATAATGTAAGGTTTTGTCATAGATCTTAACTGTGTTTTATTCATCCATGCTAACCTGCATAAATAAAAAAAAACCAAGAGATTAGTATGCTCTCTTCCTGTAATAAAAAAATTCTTGCTGGAAATTTAATTGCAAATCAGACCTGTTGGATTTATCCTTATCCTGATCTATGTTTGGGGGCCCTTAAGATTAACTGGCAGCCTCCTTCTGAAAGACAAGCTGTAGGCACAATTGATGATGGTATTTATGATGATTTTTTAGGACAATTAACTACAACACATATTGAAGGGGATAGGGATAAGTGGCTCGAACAACCAACAAAATTGGAGGATGAAGTGTTTTCGGTGTTCTTCCTGTGAAAGATGCACAGGCTGGAGATACCACCCCCACTACATGATCTATCTTATTTCCAGGTGGCATTGCTGATTTGGGGGACAGAAATGGAAACATATCTTTAGGTTCTCCATCCGATATCCAACAACAAATTATCAACCGTCTGCAGGACCTTGTTCAATGGCATAAAAGAGGAAATGAATATAAATGTTATAATATGAAAGACCCTTCGATTCCATGATGCAAAGTGGAGATTTTTCAATAAGATAAAAGGTCCGTGCAGAGAAGTGGAAAGCTACGATTCGATACTTCTATCTACACTTGTCACCCAATCATAGTTTGTTTCCGGGTTTCACCTTTACATTCGATATCGTTCTCCTTCCCCATTTTTAGTCGGTGGAGTTGTTAGCTTGGGAAAAAAACAAAGAGACCCCCGTTGGTGTGCCCAGTCAGCTATTGGTTCTTGGAGGATGGATTCCATTGATTCTCCTTGCGCTATATGCGAGTATGAATCTCACTGCGGGTTATAAACCCGCTGCATCATGAATTGATCGATCCAGATTGTTGAGATTCATTTCGAGCATGATTATTCACCCCAATTATACTGCGTGCAAAGCTCATGGTGTTGCTCGCTGGTCAAAATTTGATCGTAGTTATATACGAGAATGTGCATTTTGAATACAACTCACCATCCATGGAAGCTGTGAAGAATATATTTGGAATTCCATTTACCCATTGAAACATTTATGTTGGAAAATAGATCTAGGCATTCAGGGGGGAGCCCCACGAAATCTCTATCTGAATTCATTTCATAGGTGCAGTGACCAATTCAATATTTTTCTTAGTTGAGCATCATTTTCCTCGATCCAGAGGACCATTGTAAGCTTATTAATCCCATGTTGTTTTGGCCAAAGTTATTCAATGTACCAGTGCATGATTTCAAATATAAAACGCAACTGGTGTTGAAAATCCCTTCTGTTGTAAGGGCCTTCTTGAGAAGTTGCAGAGACAAAAGATGAAGGCATGAAGTCGACAAATTCTACAGAGACCTTTGGATAGAAACTGATAAAAGTTATTAGCGATGTATGTTTTACATTCTTTGTGCTTGTTGTACTCGTAATCACAGTGATTGCAATAACGTATCAACCACCAGATCCTTGGCTTGAATCATCCAAGGTAATGGCCAGAGTTTTCTCTTCTATAGCGAATGCCATATTTAAACATGATGACTCCATACTTTGCACTGGCGAGTATATTGTTGTTGTTGCACCAACCCCATCTGTCAAAGAGGGGAAACCTGTTACAATGAAAACAGTTGAATTAGTAGAACAAAATGTTACTGGTCAGGCACCCACAATTGAATGTGATCCAAACCAGGTGATAAATGGTGAAATTGATTATATATATGATTTCTCGGTTTCAGTCGCTAAAAAGACATTCTTCTTTACGGCTTGATGCAATGCGTTTCATGATGCGATCAATAACGACACAACACATTTACAGATTTTGAGCGATTTACTTGCAGATTTTAAGCGATTACATGCATATTTTCTGAAGAAACCCCTTTTCATTGTCGCTCCATTTGCCAAACTGAAATTTACCAAATCGAGTCAAATTCGGCCGTGATTGAGCGTGAATCAGGAGAAATTCAAAGTGAGCAAACGAAAATGATGGTAAGACTGCCAGTCTACAACAACGTGGAGGGTTTTCAAGTGTTCTCTGGGGTAGAAAATCGATTTGAAAGGCACTCGTAGATTCCAAGTTCCAGGTTTGATCTCTCTGCAGGCTCTGAAGCTCTGAAAACCATCGAAGTCGTAGCGAGAATCCTATCCCAGATCTCGGTTAAAATGGTGGAGGCATTCAGCGGTGATGAGACTGCTCCATTCTTCGTCTTCCTCGGGGTCGCTGCAGTGTTCGTGTTCTCCTATATGGGAGTTGCGTATGGGACTGCGAAGAGTAGCATGGGTGTGGCCTCCATGGGTGTGATGAGGTTGGAGCTTGTGATGAAATCGATTGTTCCAGTCTTCATGGATGAGTGCTGGGTATTTATGGTTTGATTACTGCTGTGATTATTAGCACAGGAATTAACCCCAAGGAAAAGTCCTATTTTTTATTTGATGGCTATGCGAATCTTTCATCGGGACTGGCTTGTGGGCTCTCAGGTCTTGCTGCGGGTATGGCTAGTCATATTGTCGATGATGCCGGTGTCAGTGCATTATCAGAGAGTGAAAAATCTGGAGATGAAAATGAAATAGAAGGAGAAGATGCAGCTCCCTTCCAGAAGAGAGTAAGGAACGAGATATAAATCCTACTTCATGGAAAAAATTCCAGACACTAAAGTTCAGTGTATCGAATGAAAAGTTCTGTCAAAATTCATCCATCTATTTTTTTTTGCAAGTGATGCGGAGTTTCAAGTACCCTCTCCACTAGTGCTTACCTGGGAGATTGTAATGTCCCTTTCCAAATAGGAGCTCCAGAAGAGGAGGCTTAATGGTCTAAACCACCCCGTTAGACTATATATAAGGCCAAAGAGGGGTAAACAGGGTTACTAGAGGTCACTCCAGTCACAGGTGTTATATTTGGAAAGTGGCATTGAGCTAACAAGAGTTAACAACGCTTTACTAGAGGTCACCCCAGTCACAGATATTATATTCGGAAAGTGACATTGAGCTAACAAGAGTTAACAATGCTTTACTAGAGGTCACCCGAGTCATAGGTGTTATATTCAGAAAGTGACATTGAGCTAACAAGAGTTAACAACGCTTTTAAGTCATTATGAGCTAAAAATAGAAGTCAACAGTGAATTAGGGTTTCAGCAATGATTTAGGGTTTCAACATGATTTAGGGTTTTGGAAAACTATAAAGGAAGGGTCAGCGACCTAATTCAT